>CM031924.1:36213341-36261480 GCA_018703695.1 Prunus fruticosa
ACATGAAACTTACAAAACTAAGTATAATTCTTGGTAAGCTTTGCTACGCCACTGGGTACTTTGGTCACACAATTAGGCAAGAACAAACTACCCTCAGTTGATAAACAAAGTTTAATATGTTACAAATGTACTTGCATGTGTGTGTGTGTGTGTGTGTCTGTATCTTGGTCTGGCTGGCATTTTCTGCTGGGTTGGTTGGTTTCATATGGAAGGGAACAGTTGTGTATTTTTTCTTACCAAATACCCTTATTAAGCTTATAATTAATAGGAAGACTAGTTATAGTTATGCCTTGTATAATGGAAATTTGAAACCAAAATCAAAAGCCAGCACAGACTTTTGTATACATTTCTGTTTTAAATTCAATGAGAGACACATAAGAAATGTGGTGGTTGGAGGAACTGATGCTGATTGTGATGCTGGGCAGCTGCCATTTCTATTTTGTCCCATTTCTCCTTCCTCTTGATTTCTGCTTGGTGAGCTTTGGATTCTCTGAGCTCAATTTCTTCAAGGCACTTGGAGTGTAAAACTGGATCCATTTCTTCTAGCATCACCTTCACGTTTTCTGTCAATTGTCGGACGCTTTTGCTCCAGTGCCACTTTAAGTTCTTCTCCATGCCTTCAACCACAACTGGAAACACTTCCTCCATTGCCACCGATATCATCTTTACGAAATGCTCGTTGTTCCAAACGTAGAGCGCTCGCTCCGCCACCTAAGTCCAACACAAAACAAAATATAGCAGAAGATTATAGTACTTACCAATAAGTGTAGGATCCTAAAGCTATGTAAAACTTAAATATGAATTCAAAGCAAAACAGGATTTCAAGAGGCTTTTACAGGGAAAAATTTCATTCTTAGCAGCCATCAGCATACAGTTTAATTGTACTAGTTCAAGCATTGAAAAATGAGAGGTATTCATTTTTCGAAGGATTGGTTAATGATATTCTGTTTGTTTGCTAAGAAAGCATAGGAAAAAGAAGACAGATTTGGATTCTTGATATCTGATTGGAAAGTTGGCAAGCCAGAAAATAAAAAACCATGTACCTGTGAGTTCCAACTGTTCAAGCATCTTGTTATCTGGAGACATAAAGGCAGGGCTAACTTCCTATATTGATCAGGGTCAATATTCTCCACCAGTTCCTCCAATTCCCCAATCAGCAAAACCTCCTTCTGGCAATTAGTCACAGGCCAATACCTCAAAATCCCTCTAACAACAATCCCACCAAGCACAGGCTCCTTCTGCACAAACTGAGACACACAATAAGCCAGCTGCCTATGGTAAGCTTGCATCCCCTTGGTCTTGTGAAAAGGAATAAGCACCCTCATCAAGAACAGCTTGTGCTCTTCTTTTAGTGGAACTGTAAAGCCATTGATGATGCTTCCCCATATCTCAAGCAACTCTTTGATCCCACAATGCCTCTCTGTCTCAAACACATAGTGCAAAAACACATCGTTCATCGATTTCCTCATGAACGAACGGTAGAATGTGAATCTGGAATATATTCTGTGGTACACATTCTTCAAGCTATCACGTTCCCTCGGGTCTTCTGATTGGAACAAGGCAAGAAGATTGGCAACAAATTGGTTATCAATGTAACCTCTAAGTAACTTAGAATCTGTGTTGATCACAAGCCGAATGAGGATGTCATAAACTAACTGCAGGTGTGACCATAATGGGGAAAAGGTAGATATTATGTGGTCTTCATCATCCGGGAATTCTGCGGCACTGGAGGTATTGGAAGGAGGAGGGAGAGGCCTAAAGAGGTTCAATGATATCATTGAAATGAGAGATGACATAATTTGATCATGCAGAGGCTTCTTTGAGGATTTTACAATAGACAGAAGCTGCAAAAGCTTTTGCCTTTTGAGTTCTTGTTGTGAAGCACATTCACTTGGATCAGTGAAGGTGAAGACAAAGGTGCAAAAGGAAATAGAAGAAAGAATTTCCTCATTTTCCAAGTTGGAAGAAGAAGAACTCCCAATATTGGTGGTGCCAATCTTCTTTCCATTAATAACAGTTGCAGTCTTTGAATCAAGATCAAAGAGGTGTTGAAGGGTAGTTGATTTTCTCCTTGGTGAAGCTCTTGGTGTATTGTTTTGAACACCCATTTTTCTTTTCTCTCGCCCTCTCTTTTTCTTCTAAGCTTTTTCACCCTCTATCAGCCTGTGCACTTTATGAGCCTCATATTGTTTATGAAAGTGTGTAATTGGTCATAATTTTTCCACTAGCTGCTGAAACAGAGAACACTTTGCTATTTCCTATAGATCTGTTTTTGACTTGTTTGGGCTCTTATTTCTACCATAAAGGCCAAAAAGCCAGCGGTGTTATAGAGACAAGAAAGTGTTGTAATATCCGTTTAATATCAAAGACTGCAATTTTAACAGAAACCCAATTAGCTGGTGAAGTAAGGTTGAAAGCAAATACATCTTTCTTTGTTCTTGCTCCATCTGTGTGAGTGCCACGTGGATTTTGCCTGGTTTTTGTAAGTTGCAGACATAACAGCTTGTCTTGTGTCAACTCATAAGAGAGGATGTTAGAAACATGACAACATGTCATAAATATTAGTCAGGTTCAGCTTGCATGTGCCTCACCAACCTATCGGCCTCCGCATTTTGAGTGGGGGGGCCCAAATTGTAAAATGCAAGCCTCACTTAGTAGGCACCTTCCAAGGGACTGTTTGGCAATCATATCACAAAGACCATCCATTCATTAGAGAAAATGCGCAGAACCTGAGTTATTAAGCAATGGGATAATGGCTTTTTTTTATGAGGACGATAATTGTCAAATCGTTTGCCAACGACCATCACCATAACTCAGTGATACAAACATTTACCTGCAAATCAGTGGTCACAAATTTGAATCCCAATAACACCTCCCCTTCCCTTTCCAAACTTTGACCCCAAAAGAAAGTCACAAGTTTGTTTGTTTTGATGCAAGATTGAGAATTTTTTTAGGGACCTATTATTTGCACCCCAAAAAAGTTTTTAATTTTAATTGAAGAATTGAGCAAGCATAAGTAGCACCATCAGATATAAAACCTACCAATTAATGTGTGAGCTTAAGCTCTGGTCCAAAGAAATGGAATATGTGTCAAGTACGAACTAAAGACACAAGACAAAAATCCAGAACCAAGAATAAACTATCTTAAAATCCTAGAGGGCTTATCGTCTTCTCTTGGGCAATAAAGACTGAAAGAGATGTTCAAGTGGTGACGGCAATGGTGATCAAATTTCGGCACATTGGTTTTCTCACCCTTATCAATGTTCAAATCACAGCAAAACCACATACTTTTATATGCATAATGTATGCATGAGACAGATTTCAAGAAATAAGTAAAAGGACAAAAAAATACTAGGATTCACAGTTTAGAGACAACTAATAATGTCAAAATACCAAGATGGCTACTACAATTCATGAAATCCAAGGTTCGTTACACTGATGATCTGGAGCATGAATATCTGGAAGGTCAGAACTCATGGAGAAATTAAACCATCCCTTTTTTCTTGTGTACTCAACACAAGGCTGCAGAACAAGCCCAATGATCACAGCAGAGATGCTTATAGCCATCACCTTTGGAGAAGCAAGAGCTAAAACTACAAAAATTAACAGTGTCGGAGGAATGCAGATCAAAATTGCTCCAGCAGTACCAACAGGTATCTTAAACGGCCGCGATGCAGCTGGGTGTTTCATCCTCAACTTCACAAATGCAATGAATTCCATAATCATTCCGAAGCAATACAAGTAGTTCTCCGCGGCTACGATCTCTTGGAAGCTCAACCACGAGAGTAAAATAACGCCCGATGCAGAGAATAAAATTCCAACAAGAGGAGTACCATGACGAGATCTTTTGGCAAAGATTGAGGGAAGCATCCCACGTTCTGCCATACCCAGAAGTTGAAAGGAGTCGCTGCTCATTTCAGCCACAAACATACCCATGTTTGACAGTGCAGATGCTGCTAGGACCCAGGATCGTAACCATACACCTCCAAGCATTTTAGCAATGTCTGCGAAATAACCATCAGACCACAGTTCACGATCAACTGGAACAGCTCCAGTACCGATCAGAAGGGGGAAAATGTATCCAACCACAACCAAGATAAGAGCATAAAAGAGAGCTTTAGGAAGAGTTGTACCAGGGTTTTCCACCTCCCCTGATAGAGTACTAATGGAATCCCAGTAATTAAGATTCCAGAACAGAGTGTTCAAATACAAAGTCCAATTTACGCTGTCCAGATTTACCAAAAACCACCTGGAAGGATTTAGCTTGGGGATTGCTATAAATCCCATGAATATGAAAGGAAGAAGTGAAAACACCCCCAGCAAGATAGCAGCCCAACCCACTATTGTTAAACCCCTGTAGTTCATGTAAGTGAGAATCGCAGTTAAAACCAGCACTGCAATTGTCCTTGGGAGACCACTTTCCAAAGCTGGAATTGCTGATTTCAGATAGTCCAGAAACAGAACAGGGTATAGAGCATTATCAATTACCCCACTAAGCCATTTCACCCAACCTTGCTGAAAGCCCCAATATGGACCCAAAGCTGATGAGACCCAAACAACATACCCTCCATTCTCAGGGAACATAGTACCCATTTCTGCAGTTATCAAGGCCTCTGGAACACTCCATATGATTGCAAAAACGAGAAAACCAAGAAGGGCTAAAAGGGGACCGGCTGCCTGGACACTGTCTTCGACGCCAAATGGCCCTCCCGAGACCTCATAGAAGATCAAGAATACAAGAGGTATAACTGAAACCTTTTGGTACTTCTGCAAGTTGTGAGAGGACCCTTCCCCCAAACCAACATACTCAGCAATATTGTTGTCCAACATTTTAGCATTAGCAAGTGAGTTTCTATGTTTCTGCATTCAACAATAGAAGAGCACGGTTTTCAAGATTTGGAGAGTTCAAATTGGAAAAGGAACATAAAATTACAGTACAGGGTACCCATCAAGGAGAAAACCAATTCAATTCACTAATCACTATGATAAGAAGCTTACTTAGTTCCTATTAATCAGCAAGCTATTAAATTGCGTAGCATAAATTTTCAATTCAAAACCAGCAACTTTCCCAATCAAACCCTGACCAATCCGTGCACACCTAACCAGGAGTATTTCATTGAACTTCTCTTAAAAAGTTTAACAAAACTCTACAGAAAGCATACTCCTTTACCATTTCAGAATCGTATTTATTGGGCAGAAGATCAATTGTTTGTTCAGTCTTTGTCATGCAACCAAAGTAAGATTCTTTACGCAAATCACAAAGGAATCATCTCAAATCAAGCAATGAATTTATAGCCACACAAAAAATACAGGCAAATTGGCACAAGAAACACAAACACAAAATACCCTCTAAAACTAGCGACACAAATTGATCAGATAAACCAAATAGCAATGTGGGTTCTCTCAAAACAGCCATAAAAACCAAATCTACCTTCCCAATTGAGCCAATTCCAAATCAACAAAGGGTTCAAGGAATCAATCAAAAGAAACCCAAAAAAGTACCTCTTTTTTGGCTTAACGATCCGTGACCGATTTCAAGAAAATTCAGTAAAGGAACAAAAAAGAAGGCCAAAAAGGTTTGCTGTACATGAGAAAAGTAAAGCAAATGTAAAAAGCAAACGAGTAATGAAGAAGAAGAAGCTGACCATGAAAAGGAGGAGATAAACTGACAGACTACTGTGGATTTGCGGTGCTACCGATGCGTCATATTGTTAGCGAAGTGACTCTCTTAGTGTCCACCACCACGCGTCTATCTCAGCGTCCACCCACGAGTTTGCTTCAGCCTCTGAGTGAGGAGAGTTTTGCATTGCCGACGCACTTGGAGAAAAAGAAAAACAAAGATTTGATTTGAGTGTGCTTGAGAGTTGTTTTAGCGATGCCAAAGGTTGTTTTAGATGTAAATTGTAATAGATAATCAGAAAACAATTTTGTAGTGTTGGGTTGAAATTATGGGTTGTTATAGTTAGATTGGTCGAGGTTTTTGGTGTGTCTACGGGTACTCGTGCGGGTTAGTTCCCTCCTCTGTTTCTTAACTTTGGCAACAAAAATATTTTTAGGTTGTGGTATTTCTAGTTTAGGAATATTAGTTAATGTTTAGAATTAATGGTTTCCACATATGTTAAGAGTGCACAAAAGTTTGTAATTGTGTGAGAACATATAGAAAAATATATATATTTGAATTTCAAGTAATCCATTTTGACCCTTAAAAAATACTTCATATCGATATCTTGAATATCAGAATACTCTTTAAAAAGATCAAGTATGAATCGTTCACAACTTTATTAAACAAAATTTGAATTGCTGCAATTTTTCTGTGGGTAACAAATTGTAACACCGCCTATGCTTCAAATGGTAATGATCTTATAGAGAATGGCCGAATACAATGGGGATTGGTATGCTATTGCCCTAAATTCCAGACCTTAATCTTTGGACTTCGGATTCCAGAGATATGAGATAGTTACATTTGATTCCGTTATGATAGTTAATCAAACAATGAAATTAATTTCCATATTGATTCTCATTTGCAACCAACAAAACTGATTCTATCCCCATTCCCATTCTTATTCTTATTCCCATTATGTTCTATTTGGCTTTTGCCAACCAAAAGCACCATCTTAGTAGCCATATTTGTTTTGGTTATACTCTATCCACACCACGAAATAAAGTATACTCATTTGAAATCAACCATGCGTAATTTTTCCATCAACTAATTCTTAATTTAGTGGTACTTTTCTTTCCAAGATTAAAAGATATTTAAACTTCGATTCATCTACCTTGCTGATTATAAAAACACAAATCATTTCTTTTTTGTCCACTTCTCATTAGGGTGAGTCACACTTTGAGCTATCCAATTAGGCTTATCATATCATCCACCATGGGCTTTATTTCCAAATAAGCTAATCAAATTTAGTGGACCAAATATTCAAATTAATATGGTGAGCCATTTAGAATTTTGGGCTCATGGTTGTTTGAGCGCATGACTAGTTAGCACATGCTCAAGCGGAGCTTTTGATGGTGAGATGGGCCTCCTCACATAACCTTCTCAAATTAGCTCCTCATTATAGAAGCTCCCCACATGCTCAAGGCCGACCCTATAGGTTACCATGCAACCAAAGACTTAGACAAGTTATTTTCCTTTGCAAATATTGACTTGAACTGGATAGCATTTTATGTGTCGAAGTTATCATAATACATTGTGCATACTTTATAAAAACTTTCAACACACGAATACATCTTCGATAGGGTTTTCGTTTCGTATCTTATACGAAAAAGTACAACTATATTCGGAAATCTAAATCCTACTATAAAAATGTAATCTCACCAATTGACCGCTAAAAACGTCTTCATATTGAATACGAATTCATACTATTATCATATTCAAATTTAAATCTTAACGTTGAAAAATAAACCCATCACATCGCCAGTTTATAAATTGTATTCTAACTATATAATTTTATGTTAAGGCATAATTTTCGAGTGTATTAGAAAATAAAAATCGGTGGCAACTGTCAATCCTTGTATGGAACCTAGAAAGAGAGTTTGTTGACCTAATATAAATCTAAAAATTAAGAAGAAGAATATCCACTTGTGTTCATACTAGTAATTAGTTATCCATTTGAACAACCAAGCTTAATCAATAGTCACCCCCGCCAAAAAACAAAACAAACTGATTCAGTCCAATACTAGTTAAACACGTGGTGCTCCCACATGGATCCAGCACTCTCATATGGCCCACCAAAACAATCTGCGGACCCACCCACGCGCTAATTAAGCGCGTGCACAGTCCCCTTAGTGCCTAAAAACCACTCTTCTCCCGCTTCGCAAACTCTCTGTGAGAAAAATCAGTCTTCCACTCTAATCACTTCTCCTAATCGAAATCAACGACGGAGATCCCCAATCCCATATGGAGGTCCCCGCGATTAAAAACCCTAACCCTGACCCCAATTCCAATCACCATTCCCATTCGCCGAGCTTTCTCCTGCCCAACGGCTTCGGCGAAATCGAGATCTCCGATATCGAGATGATAACGATACAGACCGTCACCTACACCAGCCTCAAGGACCTGTTGCCGGCATCGCCTCCAACGATCATGTCGCCGACGCATAATTCCAGCTGGCACGAGATTCCGATCAAGAACCCGCTCGTAAAGCACGCGGCTTTGGCTTACCTGCAGCCGATGTCCACGCCGCCCGAGGTCGGGGACAAGGGGCTGTTGCGGATGCTCAGGGAGAAGTGCGTCTGCGGAGGCGCGAACGGGCTCGGGTGCTTCGCGTGGCTCGGAGACGTCGTTTTGAGTGGAGTTAGGGATGTGTTTGGGGGCGTTTGTAGGAATGGGTGCGAGATTGGGGATGAGGAGGATGATGATGATGAAGAGGACGACGACGAGTACGTGAAAGTTGACTGAACAGAGGAGCAGGGGCATTTTTGGAAAGTTCAGTGTTGACTTTGACTGGTAGACAGTACAGGGAATGAGTGAGTGAGACTTTTGTGTACAGAATTTTGGTTTTTATCTTTTTACATTTTTTTATTTTTTTATTTGGGTGGTGGGTGAGTTGTGAATAGGTACACATTGTGTTCGATTTATTAATCGCCGAACACATGATTGATTCGTGGAAGAGAATTTGAAAATTTTTTTTGTTAAAAAAAATTATTTGAGAGAAATTTTCTTGTGGAATTGTATATTTTGAAGGTTTTTTACCGAATGAGTTTTGTGCTTTTCTTTTTTGAATTTTAATTATCAAAGTTTAGTGTTTAACCCTCAAGTTTTGGGCGATGAATAGTCTAATCGATTTAAAGGATGAGTTCAACTCTAATTGGTCTGAATTCTTAACTCGATTTCAAAATTTAAAGGATAAATTCATAATTCATATTTAAATGACACCCTTGTTCTTCATTAAACTACATGTAGCTTGTTAATAATTTATAACAATATATTTAACTTAGGGGTGTACCCAATACAATTTAGTCAATTCACATCTAATCTAATATAGATTGGATTGTGATTTTTTCAATTTCAATCCGATCCAATTGATATTTGATTGGATTGGATTGTATTGGATTGGATGCATAGTTTTGACAATGAAAAAATTCAAAAAATGAAATATTAAACATTTATCCTTAGATTTGATCCAATCAAACATATTAAGACGTAAATGTAAAATACAAATGAAATATTAGAGAAAATTGTTTTGATTATATAATATATTAAACATAACTCCATTAAATGATTTAAAATAGGGAGTTCCACTAAAATACCCAAAATGGGGGCTGAAATTATAAAAATACCCAACACCCAAAACACTTTATAAACATACCCAAAACTCATCATTACACACACTCAAAACCCATTTATAAACACACCCAAAAAATATACAATTGTTGATTTTGGGTGTGTTTCTATGTTTAAATAGTGTTTGGATATTTTTATAAATACATGTCTAGGATTGGGTATTTTTATAAATATCTATTTAAAATATTCATAACATTTTCAACTACAAATACCTACAAGAGCCAAATAGTCATAAAACTAACTATATTTAATTGGATTGGATTCTCATAAGCAAATCCTTCATCTGATCCAATTATGTCAGTTTTGAAAATTCAGATCCAATTATTTGAAAGGATTGAGATTGGATTGGATTGGATTGGATTGGTCAGTTTAGGTGGATTGGATTGGATCGATCAATTTAGGTGGATTGGATTGGATCTTGTACACCCTTAATTTAACTTGACCCTAATTTTCCAATATAATTGCCAAGTATATGAGATATTTATAATGTACAGTCCCGTTATCCTCGACTCAATGGTTAAGGGAGTTTGTGTTACCCATCCTTGGGTCCAAGGGTGGAGAACAAACCTATTTGAAAAATTCATATAATGTTATTTTATTGTTTTTTTGCACAATCTATTAATAAAAACAACAGTTTTTTTGGGAGATAAAAACAACCGTTCAGCCAGCCACTGCCCAAGCCTCCATCGACTCCATGGTAGAGGCTCGACCCTTTGTCACCTTCAATGCCTTCTTATGGTCCTTCTCTTTAGCTCTTCCGACAATAGGGTTGCATATTATTATGATTCTTTTGCTCTTTTTTTATTGGTTAGTTTTTTCCGCTTTTGTGGATTGTCAAAGAAACAAGAGCCAATTTGGAAGGGGCTTGGATCCTTTAAACAAGAGGTCCTGGGTTCGATCCCAGACGCTTGCAAATGAGAGCAGACTCTCTGGGAAAGGTCCCGCTTTGCGCCTCGACAGTACCTTGAGGGATTTAGTCTCTAGTCGCGCGGAGATACCCTGGGAAACCAAAAAGAAAGAAGAGCCAATTTGGCTATTATGAGTTTTCTTGTTCTTCTTCACCACCTTTGTCCCTTAAGTTGTAATTTGCTTAGATATCAATATATCTTGTTTCTCATCAGCAAAAATTAAATAAAAAAACATTTTGCTCATATATTAATAAAATCTTGTTTCTCATCAACAAAAATGAAATAAAAAACACGTTTCATGTGTACTACATTTTGCTTTATATATATATATTACAAATACACAAATAAAATACCTAGAATACCGTTAATCATAAAAGGTAGATGTAAGATGGGCCTAGTGAAATGGGGATTGGGCTTTACCTTAGATTGGCTAAGCCCTAATTCACACTTCACTAAGAGCATCTCCAGCGCAGGAGAAGAACCGGGCAAAAGGCCCCCTCGCAAGCCCAAGCAGCTCAGGCGCTCCCAGCCTGCAGCCCGGTTTGGCGTGGGTCCCACCAGCCCGGGCAAGCCCAAGGGCAGGTTTTGCCTGGGCTTCAAACCGAGTTTTGTGACGTCATGCTGACGTCACGATGACGTAACGAGCAAAAAAATATTTAAAAAAATTCAAAAAATATCCAAAAAATTTTCAAATTTTTTTTTTTAAATACCAAAAAATTATAGATGCTTTCCCTATAAATACATAACAATTTTATTCACTTTCTAAATTGTTTATATTTTGTTGCATAATATTTTTTTCCTTTCTTGCCTTAGACTTGCCCTAGACTTAGCCCTTGTGGGTGGAACCACAAATGCAAAGGCTGACACTATTCACATGAATAGTGGCAGCCCTTGCTTGCCATTGCCTTAGACTTAGCCCTTGTGGATGGAGATGCTCTAAGCTTGTCTTTCACCTACTTGGTGTGGGAAGACCCACAATTATAAACACTAAAGAACTTATTTAGTTTTCCAATGTGGGACTTAAGATTATCTATATAGAATATTCATATCTTTTGAAGACATCACATCACGCATTGCGCAAAGCTCACTTCTACTCAATTTTCTTCAAATTTAATTTGAGCACAAGTGAAGTTTTCTCAATACGACATAATATTCAATCTCTATCTTTAACGAGTAGAATTACATATTTATCACAATGAAATTAGGTGAATTTTTAGTCCAATACTACGTATACATGCATGTGCAACATTCTACTAAGATTTGGGGTCAAGCAACCTTGAAAATTATGCATTGACGTACTGTTAATTCATGAAATAAGGTAAACTTTTGGTCCAATAATAATTATGCAATGCATGTGCATCCTACTAAGATCTGGGGTCCAAGCAAACCTTCAAAATGTTGTGGTAGCAAATTTTCAAACATCAAATATGCTCAGAGACTGGTGGGTGTACATTTTCACATGTTTCGAATAAATTATTCCAAAAGCCAACTCCTTCATGGGACCATGACTACGACGTTTTGGGAGCACTGTCATTAGTATTATGACTAGGATTTTGTCTTTAATAGGAGATTACTTAAGTGCTAATCTTCTCATGAGGGAAGCGCGTACGTCATCAAGGGAGATGTTACACCAAAATAGAAGGAAAAAACGTTTATGTTGTCCAACAATTTCACGATTATGAATTCAGTTTGAAGTGGACATCTCGTTAGGTACAGATATTTATATTATTTTGGGAGCTTTAGTTTTAAACCATAATATAATTTACTAATTTAGTAGAAAGAAATACAATTTAGTCTAATTAGCAAAAGGCCAAACACCAAAATGTAACAAAAATACCATTACAAATTATGAAAATTACAACATATGCCATTTTCAGTATTTAATTTTAAACCAAAGCTTGACAAACGACATCAAACCCAAAGCTGAAGCAGAAACGACATATAAACCGGAAAGGAAATCGAATCAGCCATTCGCGCGACCTTTCAACTTCACCTCCAAAAAACCTCTTCAACTGTTCCACAAATCCCCAAAATCTCAGCCAACGCGACGACCATCTCAGATTCCTAGTCTTCACTCTCACTTTCGGCGAAAAAGTGTAAGGAATCAACTAGATCTTGGTTTCGTTTTCGTTTTCGTTTGGTTTTGGTTTTCTGCATCTCATATTCCAATTTGGGGTTTCGTTTTGGTTTTGGTTTTGGTTTTCTGCATCTAAATTCCAGTTTGGGGTTCCGTTTTCGTTTTCCTTTTGGTTTTCTGCATCGCAGAAACACAAACTGCATTGCAGAAACACAAACTGCATCGCAGAAACACAAACTGCATTGCAGAAACTCATATTATATGTCTGTTATGTTTGATGTTTGATGTTTTCTTTTTTCTGCTCAACCATTTATACTTCTTCCTTGTAGCAGATCCACAACCACAAAGCCAACCAAGAGTAGCAGATGCTAGTCTCTAGACTCAAGCAAGATAGCGATCGTAATCGCTCTTCATCTTGAGCTAGAAGACCTTGGAGTTACCGGTGAAGCCCGAAGGGATGGAGCAGCTGAGAATTCCATCGCGGCCACAAGTGAAGGCTATGGTCGTCGTTGCTCCGGAGAGAGAGAGAGAGAAAGAGAGAGAGTCGTTGCTTTGGAGAGAGAGAGAGAGAGAGAGAAAGAGAGAGAGAGATCTAATTTGATAAAAAGGGAAACCAACTCTAATATTTTAATAAAAAGGGTATAATTGTCTAATTTTAGCTGGTCCAACAAATATGGGTCTACTCTTTGGCCTAATCTAAAATACCTATTCTTTTTTGGGTATTAAAACCCAAACCAAAATACCTAATGTCTCATATCCAAATTACTAAAGTTAATTATGTCTAATACCTAATTTTCCTTATTATTTTTTTGGTTACAACGAAAGAAAATAGAAAAATAGAGTATAAAAAAATATACTAACTTCATAGATTTATTTTGTATAGCTAATTTTATATATTTTTATCGGGTAATGTTAGGCATACCACATTTGTATAGCTAATTAAAAAGCTGATACACAATGTGATACATAAATGTGGTACACCTAGTATTTTATCCTTATCATTTTGCACTGATTAACTCTTCATATGGTAATATTTTTCTTTGTCATGTTGAGAGAATTTTTTTTATTTTATATCAATTTAATAATCCGATTTTTGAAAATACCTACACCTTTTTTATTTTTATTTTTGGTTACATAGGCCGAAGCCCAAAAGAAAACAAATAGTAGAAACAAAATTTAGGCCTAGAAAACCCTCCTAACACCAGTGGGTGCCCTTTCAGTGCACGGGTCTTCAGTTTTGATATCAGTTACATAAATTTTACTTGTATTGTGAGCATCAAAATCCGCTGTAGCACAACTTAAAAGGATTGTTGATTAATCCGGGTTCGACTCCCGGCGGCGGAATAATTTTTTATTTTTTTTTATCTCAACAATTCCTGATGTTTCATCCACTTTTGACAATATTGAGTATATACACCAACTTTCTATAAAACTAGTCGAAAGTTACCAATAATCACCACAAGAGCAACTCCCGTCTATGAAGTGGTGAAAGACCTTAGAATCCCCTACAACTATCTCTCTCTTGGTTATCTCTGAAATCTTCTTTGCAGCATTATGGCAATCATCACAGATCCTCGTGTTTTTCCTAACAACAACAGGGCTTCTGAGTTTTGTGGAGATCAACCCGAAACAAATTGCCAGTCTTACACTGTGACTCTCTGCAGAACTTGCTCTCTTTCTCTTCGAATCCAACGGTCTGAACTTGGTGATGCTATGAACATATTTGTCTTCCCCTATCTTTCTCAAAATTATATCTAAAACAGCATATATCGTGTTAGTTTCGACGTGGGACCTGTCTTGGTTGATGAATCTGTAAAGCCTACAATTGGTCTCAACAGAGCTGCATCCAACAGTTTTCTCCAGTCCTCTTTGCCTCATAAGAGATTTTATCCGTTCGACATCTTCCCACCTCCCAGCTTCAGCATACATATTCGAAAGCAAGACATAACAACCGGTGTTATCGTGTTCCGAGGATAAAATGCGCTCAGCAGCAAGTTCAGCCAATTCTATGTTTCTGTTGTTTCTACTTGCCGTAAGTAATGATCCCCAAATTCTTGCTGTGGGCACCAATGGCATCTCCTCAATAAAAATCTTGGCCTGGTCAAGATTGCCTTTTCGACCAAGAAGATCAATCATACAACCATAATGCTCTATTCCAGGATCAATACCATAGTCCAGTTTCATCGAGTTAAAGTATTTCCAACCCTCGTTGACCATGCCCGAGACGCTGCAAGCTGTTAACAGGGAAACAAAGGTGCTCTCATTAGGTTGAATGCCCTTGTCTCTCATTTTGGAGAACAATTCAAGGGATTTTGTCCCAAACCCGTGAATGGCATAAGCCATAATGATAGTGTTCCATGAACTGACATCCCTGGATATCATCCTATCAAAAATTTCTTGTGCAGTCTCTAGATTCCCACATTTTGCATACATGTAAGCAGTAGCGTTCGAGATGAAGGTATTTGAATTGTGCTCCAACTTTGAGATATAGCCATGTATTTGCTTCCGCTCCCCTAGTGATGCTACTTCAGAATAGGCAGGTATGATGCTTGAAATTGTAATTGCATCCGGTTGAAGATGTTTATTCAAGAGGTCCCAAAATAGTTCCAAGGCATCCTTGTTCTGTCCACTCTGTACATATGCAGAAATCATGCTATTCCACGATATCAAATTTTTTTCAGCCAGCTGACCAAATATACGCTCTGCTGATTTCATCCTGCCACAGGCACCATACAGATCAATCAGAGCAGTTTCCAAGATGATATGAGGGAGAAACCCTCGTCTAACGGCATAACCATGGACAGATTTACCCTCCAATAGGGCTCCTACTTGCGTGCACGAAGGGAGCAAATTTATCATTGTGATAGCATCAGGATTCAATTTATCATCCTGCTGCATCTTTTTCAAACAAGAAAGTGACTCAAATGGACGAGCATTTAGAGTATATCCATGTATCATTGCATTCCAAACCACAACATTCTTGGTAGAAATCTCATCAAACAACCTCTCTGAATAGTCCACTCTACCACATTTGTGGTACATGTCAATAAGCGAGGTCTGAACCATGATATCCAATTCAAGCATACATTTAAGCACCTGG
Organism: Prunus fruticosa; assembly: GCA_018703695.1. NCBI lineage: Eukaryota > Viridiplantae > Streptophyta > Magnoliopsida > Rosales > Rosaceae > Prunus > Prunus fruticosa. The sequence goes on from CM031924.1 coordinate 36,228,716, forward strand.
CAATGTATTTCCTTCCCAGTTTGGAGAAAACACTCAATAGCACAAGCATTAAGAGCGCCGATTGTACTGAATCTATCAGGCTTCATCCCAAGCACCTGCATTTCTTGCAAACACACCAACGAGCTCCAACCATCCCCAACAGAAACATACCCACAAATCATAGAATTCCAAGAAACTAAGTCTTTAACAGGCATTTCTTCAAACACTCTCTCTGCATACTCTATGCAACCAAGTTTTGCATAAGCAGCACAAAGCGCGTTCCCTACGTAAACATCCGAATCCAACCCAACTTTAAACAACTTGCCATGAACCTTTTGGCCTTCAGCCAACGATGACAATCCACCACACGCCTTGATTACAAATGGGTAGGTAAAATTATCGGCTCGAACACCTTCGCTCTGCATCCTATGATAAAAATCAATCGCCTTTCGAAACAACCCATTATCAGTGAGACCTCTAATCATCACATTCCAGTAATATGTATCCAAATGGTTCATTTTCTCAAACACCCAGAGTGCGTCCTCCATGCAACCAGATTCAACATGCTCACGAAGTGCCTGTTTGAGCGCATAGTTTTGGACTTCGCAGGTGTTTGAATTCTTTGATTGTTTTCTGATACTACGAACCAATTTAGGAAATTTTGGCTGGTCGGAGTTTTGGTTGGCTTTGGGCTCAGCGGCTCGTTTTCGCAAAAGGCTTGGCGGTGCGGTCGACTTGTAGAGGTAAGAGCTGTGAGTGAGAGTTGCAGGCATTTTTGAATGGCTTCAGGATTTTGGCGCTGGAAAAATTTCCGTTACAACTTCATTTCACAATGGAAAGAGCGACTCTCTCTTTCTCGTTATCCTTCTCTTCTTTCTTCTTCGCGGGTATTGAAGAGTAGCCGTTATTTCTGATTAGGTTTTAAACTGGGTATTATCAACTCTTATTTTATTAATTTTAATTTAGATGGATATATGCACCGGTAATGGTCTGGACCGGGCCCAAATTTTTTTGGGCCCAGTTATTTTAAGCCCAAATAAAATTCGTGTAAAAGCCGATTGTTTTCTTCTTTTCTTCTTCGACGCGGCTCAGGTAGGAACATCTCTTTGCGAACCTCTATTTGGGGCTCCATCTCAGCCATTGAAGTGATCTCAACGGCTGGAGGAAAAAACCAAGCTCACACTAGAATTCGGGTACGCTAACTTCTCTTTTGCCGTTCGGGCCTTTTTTCGTTCATTCCTTGCGCCATTTAATTATTTTATGAATTATAACTACAAACCCCAACATCTCACAACACAAATACCCAAAAGGTCATAACTCCACCCAAAAACCAGATTAAAGAAAAAATTGTTTTCATTTATGCAAAATCTCACGACCCAAGATCTCTGAACTCCATTTATCAACTTCTGAAATACCCATTTCTCAACTTCTCCGTGATCGAGTGGAGCCTCTTTCTTCTTCCTTCCTTTCTTCAATCAATTTTTTAAGTTCATTGAGAAACCCGAAAATCTTACAACCCAGCTACCACCCAAAATCTCTTAACAACATTTCTCAAGTTCTCCGTAATGATCGTTGCCTCTGATATCAACACATGAAGGGACAACGGAGTTTGCCTATGATATCCAAGAATCATGAACGATTTGCCCAAAATTAATGCTCCGACATCAGCCCGTAATCGACCTCTAATATCAAAGAATCATCAGCATCCCTGAAAAAAAAAAAGATTATATTCATGTAAGTTTATATATTGTAATTGAGAATCCTTAAGAAACCGATTCCATTGGTTGAAATTATCTTTTAGCAGAGGATTTCATTTCTTTAGGGGTTCTGGGTGTGTTTATAATAGTGTGAGTAGGGTATGATGTCTGTGTCTTCGTTTGTAATAGTTTGAGTTGGATGGATATGGGTATGATGTTTGTATCTTGATGTGTTCATAATAGTCTGAGTAGTATGGATATGGTGGATATGGGTATCATTTATGTATCTTAATGATAATAGTCTGAATAGTATGGATATGGGTATGTTGTCTGTATCTTGATGTGTTGAAAATAGTTTGAGTAATGTGGATATGGGTATGACATGCAGGGACGGATCCACAGAGGAGCAAGGGTGGTCAAGTGACCCCTGCAACTCTGGAATTTGCCATTAGAGGGGAGAAAATTGACTCCTGCAAATTGCTCGATGAAAGTCCCCAAAGAGCAGCGCTCTTATCGACCTTGTAATCTGATGCTCGTTGGGCAGCTAAGAAGAGACGCCTCTAGAGATAAAGTCCACAAAATGTAATGTCAAATTTCACCTTCACTGCCTTGGTTCTTTTGCTTTCAGTTTCGTCAATTCTTCATTATTTTTCAATGTGGTTTGATGGCTATCTGTGATTTGCTCACTATTATGAGATTTCAGTTTAGCTTAATGAGTACCCATTGGTAGGTATGTAGGGAAAAATTAAAAAAAAACGGCTTCTTCTTATTTTAACTTTGAAGAAGTATGGATATTTGACAAAAGTGAAGATAACTGCTTGGTGGGACTGATATTTGATGCTTCATTTTGTATTTGGTTGATTAAATATTGATGGAAATATAAATTTAAGATCTTGAAGTATGGGGCTTGAGGGAAATTTATTTTGTAATTCATAATTAGAATTTTGGAGCTTTAAGGAGAAGAGAATATGACAAGGCATTTGTATGAATTTTCGGTGTATTTTTTTGGTTTTTAATTTTTTAATTATGAATTTTAGAAGTCAAATCGTAGGGAAATAATATGAAATATAATAGATTGACATGTGGTAGCTTCTAAAGAGCACCCCTATCGGCGGTTCTCGTGTGTGGCCTTATAAGATGGTAACACGTGTCATGTTTTTGTAATTTATTGTGTTTTATCTTAAACAATTCTTAAACATGATTTCATATATTTAAATTAATGAGAATCATTTGATCAAAGAAACAAGAGTGTATGTGATATAATGTTTTGATTTATCTATGAACAAAGTTGAGTTTTTATTATTGATTTGTATTTTTATAATTTAGAATTAGCAATTTTGTGCTTTAAAGAGAAGATAATATCACAAGATGTTCATAGGAATTTTTTGGGTATTTAGAAATTAAATTATAGAGAAATAATATGAAATATAATAGATTGACACGTGGCAGAGTCTTGGACATTGATTTCTATGACATGGCATGTGCATCATAGACATTGATTTCTTCTCCCCATTTTTTTTTCGCTTGAGCTCTTTTTTTTGGGGAAAATTCTAATTTTGTGCTAACCCTCTCGTTCCCTCATCCTAAAAATATTCATGCTTCTTCTTTCTTTTCATCCCCAAATTGAAACCACTTCCCTCCTCCTCTCTCCTTATCTCTTTTCCAGACCCAAACCTTAAAATTCCCACTACCACTCTCTCCTCTCTCCTCTCTCTCTCTCTCTCTCTCTCTCTCTCCGTGTGTGTGGCTACATGGTCTCCAAGAAGAAATATGATTGCTTTGTAAGTATGCATTTCAAGAATTCAATCTCTTATTTCGTATTTGGGTTTCAAGTTTTGTTTTTATTTTTGCAGAATCTGGGTTGGTTTGTCTCCTCTCTCCCTCTTCATTCTAGTAACTCTCTCGCTCTTGGTTTGTATCAATTCCTAAACTCCAATTTGTTTTTTCTTTAAATATGTTTCCTGATTGATTTTTCTGTACTTGTTCTGAAAAAAAAAAGGGGTATATTGTTGTTGGTTCATTGTATCTAGTTCACAGTTTTGATAAATTTTTCAACCATTCTAAGCAAGGTAATTGTACAGATTGATGGTAGAAAAATTAGCAAATCTTGATAGTCCTTGAAAGTTTGTGAATCTCCTTTGTTTGATTGTGCTGTGAATTTTTTTTTCGGGATATGATGTGCTGTGATTCTTTTGTGGCAGTATTATATGAGGAGAGGGACTTCCAAATTTGGCACTTGTAACCATCCCTATTAAAAGTTGGTGAAAATATTATAGTATTAAACCCATAAAAGATAGTGCAGCATGTTTCTTTGTCAGTTGTTGACTAATAAGTGCTGTAGGCATGTTCAAAGGATATTGTGAGGCTCAAGGGCAACTTGCCTCCTTGGTTCTCACGCAGCTAGTGGAGATATCACATGCATCCAGCTCCATTCCTTTTCCTGGTTATTAAAAGGGCAGAAGCTCGGCCATTTTAGGTGGGGAGATGCAAAGGTTGATACACGGGTGTGAGAGGAAGAACAGAGAGTGATCTTTGTGGGTGAGAGAGAAGGGTTCTTAAAAATACTGTGAGTGGTGTACAAGGGTAGCTGGGTTTTGGGTTATGTTGATTTAACTCAAACGGATCTTGTCCTGGTGTTATTCTCATAGTGAAGAAATCATCCCTCCGGGGACGTAGGCAAGAGTTTGTTGAACCTCGTTAAATCTCTTGTGCACTATTTTTATTCCTTGTTTACATTATTTGTTCATAAATCCATTGAAAACAAGGTCTTAGAGTGTTTAATTGTACAACAGAAATACCCGTCATACTTGGCTTAGTACGTTCACTGTTATGGGTCCTCTGCATAGGCACCTTCAGGTATCATTATCACTAATTTTCTACAAAGAAATAAAAACCTACCAGATATGAACCGATCACAGAAGTGTCATAAACGCTTGCCGAGCATTCACAACCAACATAAATATATATCACTAGCTACTCAAACTCAGGGTTCGTGAATTAAATCAAATGCATGCATAAATGCCCATGTCATACTTGGTTGAATACGCTCAATGTTCTGGGTCACTTAGGCATCTTCAGGATCAGGATCGCTGATTTTCAACCAAGAAAAAACCTAACAGACATGAACCGATTACATAAATGTCACAAAAGCTTCCCAAACATTCAAAAACAACGCCAAAAGGTATCACTACATACTCAAATGCAGGGTCCGTGAATTAAATCAAACTCCCGCATAAATGCATGTGTCATACTTGGCTGAGTACCTTCACTGTTCTACGCCCTCTGAGTGGGTTGCATATTTCTAGCAGGACTGGAGCACCAATGTATGCGTCAGGACATGAACTGCAACATTGAAACAAAAATGCATAAATAATGACAAATCGTTAAAAGGAAATATATTCAACTAATATATACGATATATTTGCTTACGGGCTCGCAAGTCTTGGACATCTTCTTTTATCCTGCACTCAGTGCATCGACGTTTATGTCGTCCCGCTGCCTTCTCATGTTGTCCTTTAACTCTTTTTGTACTCTGAACTTTTGATGTATGGCAAATGAAACCTTGAACACATATTTTTTCTTGCATAGTTTATTCTTAATATGTGAAAACCATTTTTGAACTTGTGATGTATGGCAAATCAACCAGTTAACACAGCTTGTTGCTAGCATAGTTTATTCTTAATCTGTGAAAGAGTTCTAAACTACTAATGTATGGCATTCCTATTAATCGGTTGTCCTAATCAACAATACTATAGTTTCTTCGTAATCTGTTTTTTCTGGTCAATCTTAGTATGTACAAACATCGTTCTGCCCCACATAGGAAGCCTTTGTGAGTCTCTAGTGAAACAATAAAACAACCAACATCCAAAGTAGCGTAACTATTCAACCAAAAGAAAAGTTGCGTAACTAATGGCCATATACTTGGTCAAACATTTTCCTTGAATACTCAATTTCACAAATACAGGATATCTCTTACTTTAGAATTTGGAGCTTCCAAATTTGTAGAAATATGACAATGGAGCAGCAAGAGCTCAACTTCAACCCCAAATATTTCCAACTTCCTCAAAAATGACAATGAAGCAACAACAAAGCTTGTACAAATGTGGATTCCAACTCAAAGATTTTAAAACAAACAGTATAGAACCAAAGCCAAGTGCTCAATTTGTGGTCTCCAATCGTCAAGTAATGAACTCAAGGCCACTTTGACGAATGCTGAGACAGAATCACCAAACTAGACAAATGAGGGGTAGATGTAATTTGCTTTGTATGGTTTGACTCTGAATGACCAAACCAGAAAAGAGAAAAAGGAATTAGAGGGGTAGACCGTAGGGAGGGAGGGAGGGAGGAGAATATCAAACCAGAAAAAAAAAATTGTGTTCTTCAAGAGAGCATTTGTTTTTGGAGGGAGATATTGTGGTCTTCAAGAGCACAGATGGGTACTAGATGGGTCCTCAAGGGTTCACAAGTGCACAAAACAGAATCATCAAACCAAAAAAATGAAAACACAAAAAGAATTACATTGCATGTGCTTATCGGGATAATACCTTGCTTTGTATGTTTTGAATCACCAAACCAGAAAACTGAACAGCTCTCTTTTTTGATGAAAAAATGGTGGCAAAGTGTGCAATCACTCCGAAGCTGGGGAGGGGTTAAGGTTAAAGCTCTCCCCATGGGATTTGAACAGCTCTCTTTCCTCAAACAGAATAGCAAACCAGAAAAAAGAAGAAAACCATGCTCTTCAGGCAGACGGACAAGACAGAGAAAGGGCAGAGAAACAGAACTTTTTTTGGAAGGAGATATTGTGGTCTTCAAGAGCACAGTGCGTCTGTTTTGGAGGGAGGAAGCCACGTTCCAGTGAAATCGTTTTACACACTTTGAGTTACAATTGCTTCTTATCATCCGTTAGATTTGATCCAACGGTGTTCCCAGAGGTTTGCAAAATGATGTTCCCACTAGAGAATAGCCCTTTCTTCTTTGTTTACAACACTTATCACATGACCACAGGGCGGACCATAATTTGACCTCCCATTTTTTCCATCACGTGGAGACAACAAAATTGATATAATTAAGCTTATGGCCCCTCCACCACTAATAAATGGTTGCCAATTTTTAATTCCAAAATGAACATATAGTAGTAAATTTGTATTATATTACTACAAAAAATCTCATCAATGGCCCAAAATGATTGTATAATTACATTTTGTGCTTCATCTTTTGGCTCTCTTAAGTATTGAATCATGGCGCGTCTAGGACGGATTCAGTACAAAAGGATATTAACCGGTTACAAGGAAATTTTTCTCTAAAAAAAAAGGAAGAATCAAGGTAAAATTTAGGCAGATCAACTTATACAACTAGACATAAGAGGTTTTTGTTTGTCGAGATTCTCTAGAAAAGTTAATTCCACATATAAGAATAGAAATCCTCTCTTACAATTCTTATTTGGATGTTTTCATGAAAGCTAAGCTAGAGCTAGCATTAGCAAGCTATCATAGAACCAACAAGGAAAGTTTCATTATGTTGAAGGAGAAAACCAATATGAATTGGGAAAAATTTACAGTGATCGAAGTGAGATGGTAAACGTATTTAGTCAAACATAATCACTCGAAAAACATAGTTTAATCAAAGCTTAATTAAATTTCTTCAGGGATGCTTTGCAGTGCAGGGCGCCATGAACTCTGGCGGCTGTGCTTGGCAGCCAAACTGGCTCTTAGAAGATGCTTCTTTCTCAAAAGACTTAGCCTCTGCTCCACACACAAAGATGATGGCCTAACAATTGATGCTTGACTGTTGATTCCTCCATTCATGAGCTCAAGAACTTGCTTCAAATCTTGCCTTCTTACCAAAATCTTCATTCTCACAACCCCATCTTCCTGGGTCTGATGTGAAGGTACATTAGTGCCCTCCTGATGATCGCCATTTACTTTTGCAATGGCCTCCATTAACGCATTGCTTGTGATCAGATTGCTCTTTTGATTCATCCGAGCTCTGCCATGCTGAAATAGCACTCTCTTGATCAAACCCATTTTCTCAATTCAGCTTTCTCTGTGTGTGTTTGATTAAGCTTTAATCAATGCTCTGCTTACCAATGAACATTCCATTGTCATGGAGCTTTATATAGGAATTGGCTATGAGGGTTTTCGCCATCTGGGTTGCAACTGAAAGTTTTGATTAATATTAAATTAAACGGTAGCAGCCATTTGACTTTGTTAGGAAGGTAGCTCAAACGAGTTTTAGCTGTGATAATATTCCAAGTCAACAGGGTCAAGACAACCACTAAGCTCCAAATAATCACCGTAATAAGGAATAAACCAATCGTGTATATCAAGAGTTTACATTATCCCGTACGTGGAGACCTAATCAGACCGATCGGGAGAGATAGAGAGGCAAATGTATAGGTGTAGCCTCATTTTATACCGTACAAACCAATAAAGAAGTGGAGAATAAGAAACGAACTTATCCAACACATAGTTTTAAAAAAAACGTAACCTAATATGTAACGAGTCAAAAATGTATATCAAACTTACACGTACCCCGGAATTCTCCATGACATCTGAATTAATGAAACAAGGTTCTTTAACTTGATCATAGCAGAGTCTTGATAGAGTAGTCGGTACTTATTCAATCATTATTTTAATAACATTCCCTTATTTAATTGTACGTATAAAATGCCACACACCGACGGCTCACATGCAAAGCCTATAATAGGAGCTGGAGGCTGTTGCCAATGAAAACGACGCGTACACGTTTAAAAGGGTCTCTGTCTTGTTGTTTATCTTAGATTGATGATTAGGTATAGAGAGAGAGAGAGAGAGAGAGAGAGAGAGAGAGAGAGAGAGAGAGAGAGAGAGAGAGAGAGAGAGAGAGAGAGAACATTCTTTGAGATTAATTAAACTAACAGATGGAGTTTGGTTCAAATTAAAATGGTGTGAAAACAAGTGGCATTCGAGAATGAAGAATCTATGTATTTGGTGGTGAGCAGAAATTTGCAACCCTAATTTGATATATTGGGTTGCTTCAAAGTTTCAAATGCAAAAAGGTACTGTCAAAAGGTATGAGTTGTGTGTATTAGTTGGTACGTCTAGCCTGTCTTTCTAATCACGAGTCTTATCTCAACCTACAACTAATTATATATTTTCAGGCTTATGGAACATAAACTCCAAAATAGGAGCTCAAGTCATGGGGTCGAAGGACACAATCATGACACTTGATAGGTTACCTATTGCTTTTAGGTCTTATACACAGTTGTTCAAATTCACACTCTTTGCCAATCAATTCGACAATGACGCTTGATGATATTTGGGATGCTTTTCTTCAACTCAACAACTTTCATGAGATTTGAATTGTCGGAACCTCCTTATGGAAAGTGAAACCTAAACACCGTGCTAAATTTTGAATGTCTTGTGAGAATAGAGAGAAAAAATTATCGGTTTGGAAAATGCTTTTAAAAACCAATTCCTTTCCCAACTTTTTTTGAGAGGAGGTGAGATACATGACATTCTTGAACTCATATGAAAAGCCTATCCAAAAAAGGCTGGGTTCATGTGTAATTCTTTAGGTGCCTAAAATGAGAAGACATGAAATTGATTTTGGAAGTAGGAAGAAATGGCTGGCCTGGCCACCACATGCAAGCCCAAAAAAGGTAGAACAACGTTGACCCTTCAATAGAGTGCTTGAAAATGGTCAAATTGGTCATTTCAATAGAATTGAACGAAAAGAGAAAAATAAAGCGAAGTTGGAGATGCAGGGGATCGAACCCTGTACCTCTCGCATGCAAAGCGAGCGCTCTACCATTTGAGCTACATCCCCACAATTGGCAAAATTATTCCAGTTCTTTTATTTATTCAACTATAATCTGACAAATTACATAACTCAGTATCCAAAGGGAAAAAATAAAAAAAGAAGAATAAAGAAGAATGAAGCGTAATCTTTAATTGTACAAAATCTTGGTTGATGACGTTGCAGCAAATATTTCGTGGTAATTTCCTTGGCCAAGCCAAACGAAGCTTACAAATGCATGCAAATTTTACGAGCCTAATTGTTCTATGAATTTCCTGATATGGACCGACCATGATGGAACCTGGTCGTACAAACAATTGATGTAACTGACAACTAATTCATGAAGGAACATGATTAATAACTAATTATTAGTAATATTGAAAGATTTCAATATTCAAATTTCTGCATATTTCTTCGTAATGTTGAAAGATGTTCAAAGTTCAAATCTCATTATTTTTATTGATGATAAAGAGAACTAATCAATTCACAATAAACTATAAACTTGAGCAGAGAAATTTTTCAGTGCGATCATATCAGAAAATATAAACTTGCGTGTAAATTAATAACACTTAGGTGTTCAACTAGAATATATATGCAAAGAATTGGGACATTAATAACAAGAATATGCAAGCGGAAAGAGAAGCTTTGACAGCTAATTAAACAGACATGTTTTGTATTCAAACTTTGATGATCATATCTTATAATATGACAATTAAAAGGAGACAAGTTTCTAGAACCAAATAAGCAAACACAAGGCCCCAATGCTATTATTAACTTCATTAGTCATGGAACCTGATGGGAATTTTAATCTTCATATTTGGGCGGTCCTTGGAGTATATTGGGCTCATTAGACGGTAGTGTATTAGAGTTTAATTCTCTTACTGACTTTTGGGATGGATCCCTTTTTTTGGGTTGAGAAATTCTATGATTACATTCATAATTTAGTCAAAAATATCACTAATCAGAAAGGACCATTACAATAATAACGGATGCACTCGAAAATCTTTGGAGGCTAGGCTATTTATACAAGATCAATTTTGTTCGTTAAAAGTTGGGTAGTCAATTATCAAACGTCCGATCAATGGAGGTCCCTCTTAATTTATCTTAAATTGACTTCTTTTTTTTCCTTCTACTGGCCTACCTTTAGAAAAACTTACAAGCAACGTATGATATCCCTTTCTTCTTTGTCATGGGTCATTTTGTCATTGCAGCATTGGTCGGTTAAAAGCACCCCACTTCCACTTCTCCCACTCATCAGAAATGCCAACCTCCCATCTCTCTCTCTCTCTCTAACCCTCTCTCTCCCTTTCCTCTCACAGTAAAAAGACAAAGCAAAAAAGCAAACGTAAGAGCAGAATAAGCAACGTCTTCTCTTTTCAAACTCCATCAAATTCAAACCTGAGAGACTAGAGAGCCACACTGCTTTTTCATTTGAAGCTTACGTTTTATTGTATTTATAGAAACAAAAAAACTATAAACCTATCTTATAAACTTTTTGAGATAGATCACTAAGCTAGAGAGAGAGGGAGAAACTTTGAGATAGAAGAGACAGAAGCGAGAGAGGAGAGAGAGGCATGGAGGAGGGTATTGGAGGATTGAGGCATCTGTATATGACAGTGTTTTTGGCTGGGTTTGCAAGCTTGATGGTAATTCCAGCCATAACTGATATCACCATGTTGGCACTTTGCCCTGGTCAAGATGAGTGCTCTCTTGCCATTTACCTCTCTGGTTTTCAACAAGCGGTATGTTTTTTATCCCTTTTTTTTTTCGCTTTCCCTTGCCTTTTTCATTTCTTACATATTAATATTAATTCTTTCATACTCTTGGTTAATTTGTTCTTCCCTCTCCCTCACTTAATTCACTCTTTAATCATTCAAACACAATATAAATATTATTTTTTTCATTTCTTATGTGAGAAACTAGCATAAGAAAATGAAGAGTCCTCCAAAATTCTGATCTAGTTTTACAATATAAATGTATATTATTATATTTGAACCATTTCTCTTCCTCCAAAATGATATCTATCATGAAAATTCTTCATATTTATTTTCTGGGTATGTTGCAAATTCATTATATATATATATAAAATAAAAAATAAAAAAGTGGAATCAAGCACATTTAAGTAAACTATATATATATAAAAAAAATGAAAAAATAAAAAAGGTTGCTGACAAAGAGAGCATGCCTTTTTTTTTTCAAAGAGTTCAGTGGATTCTAGGCGTTTTCAACTTTATACTTTTGGTCAAAAGAAAATAACTTACTCTTACTTTTACCAGTAATTGTTTTTAACCATTTTAATCAGGTTGTTTTATGCATAGTTAGATATTTATCTTTGTTAGATGCGTGCGTCTAACATATATACTCAAAACGTGTGTACGTGAGTTGAAGCTTGCAAACCCTGAAAATGTCTATATGCATATATCTTCCCAACTAAACTTCATACCTACCAAATTGACCATTCACGGCCATACGTTGTTATTACACTTACCCATTTAATTTGAGTTGATTATTAAAATTTAATCACACACAACATTTAGATATAGATAGCAAATTTGAAGCACCCATCCATGGTCATCCTTTTTCCCAGCAACCAAACAAATCTTTGGCCCCAACCCAAGTTGCCATATGCAGTACTATGTGATGTCAGCAAGGATATCTAATATTAATCTTTCTAATTAATTTGATGCCTGCATATATATATATATAATATGTGTGTGGTTCAGATCATAGGATTGGGGACGGTGGTGATGACTCCGCTAATCGGGAACCTATCGGACGTGTATGGGAGGAAGTCTCTGCTCACGGTCCCATTGACTCTTTCCATTATTCCACTAGGTACTTGTATAAATATCTTTTTGCCTACACTTAATGTGCTTGTCTGTTTCTTTAGTGCATTGTTGCATGCGCCTGCGTGCGTCGGTATCCATTTTAGCTTTGGACCTTAAAGCGTTGTACCCATATTTGAGCTAAGCAGATTCCATCTCTTTATTATTCTCATTACCCCACAAGAAAAAAAATCGAAGAGCATGTTTGGTTCGCTTGTCGACTTGTGAATAATTTGCGATTCTTAACTATTGATGCATATGAAATCTATTACAATTCAGATTATATCAATAGTCAGGTGTTGTCATAAACGTCCAGGACAACTTTCAATTTAAGTATTTATGAGATTCAGACCCCACCCACTGCTTCCAATTCCCATTGCATATGCAATAATATATTTGATCAAATGGCTGATTAACACCTGACTTTCATTTAAAAAATTAAAAATTGTGCTGTCCTTGTTCAATAGTAAGATAATAAAGAGTACACATCTTTGGTGGGGGCATCGATTATCTATTACTTTGTCTGTTTAGTAATAATTGCTAATGTTGATGAATATGGTGGCACTTACATGTGCCTCTTCTCTATTTGGCAGTGATATTGGCGTATAGCAGGGAGACAAACTTCTTTTATGCTTACTTTGCGCTGAGGACAGTGACTGCCATGGTATGCGAAGGCAGCATCAACTGCCTTACTCTTGCTTATGTGGTAAGTATAGGTGCATATATATATATATATATGGACGTCATGTTATTACCGTGCATCAACAAGAAATGTTATTACTCTTTTGAGCGATTAACGCTAGCATGCTCTAATTAAGAAAATAGAAAATTTGGTATAAGTTCAATTATGAGGAGAAATTTTGGGTGCAATGCGGGCAGAAATTGTTGTTGATCCCAAGTCCTTTGACTTTTGCGCTACATAAGATTACATGCCTATTTCAATTTATTGATATTTACTTTTTTTTTTATTTTTTATTTTTTGTTCCAGTTATGCACCTAAAACATAAATAAGGTAAATTATGAATTCCTAAAACCGGTAAGTTATTGATTTGTAGGATATTATATCATATTTGATTTGAATTTAATTGCAAATTTATTTATTGAATTCTGAAATTTTCCCAAGTTATACCGACATCAAAATTTGTAATAAGAGTTCATAAAAACTTTATACCTTAACAATAGGTAAGGTACCTATGCATACACCTCGTATGCAGTATGCAGGTAATTAAACCCATAAATTACCTCTTATCCAGGTAATTAAATCCATAAATTACCTCTAGTCTAAGTAGTTATACCATCTAGCCCAGCTAATTGAGCTTATATAATATCTTGGTATGAATCTTTAAACTCAACTGAGATAAAAATCCATACAAAATTTCTTTGAAAAAAAAAACACTATTACATGGAAGACATGTACGTATGTATATAAATATGAACATCAGAAAAAAACGCTTAAGAAAACTCAAGAAAAAAACACTTACCTAAGGCAGGTACATATATACTTGTATGTATTAACATTATTTACCTATGTCAGGTACATAATTTAATGTGGGTGCTTGTCTAATCGATTGGTATAATATTTGAGTCTTTACTTTTTATTGATTAAATTGTATTTTATCTATATATTAGGAATATTATTGAGGAAAAAAATTCAAAATTCAAAATTTGGAATTCAATTTCAAGGAAATAATGCATTAAATTTAGATTTTCAATGTGTTTTCCTTATTTACCTTAAAGGGTAAAATCGACACAACAAAAAATTAATAAATGTCAAAGGACCTACATCTAAAACCAAAAACACGAGGACTAGACCCAAATAACAGCTAAATGTTTTGGACCTAAATCGAAGAACCTCTTAAGAAAAATCAGTAAGAAATGTTATTTGCTTTGTAAGAAAAAGAATAAACTTCTTCGAAACGAAAGATTTTCACATGATTTATCTTGATCATCGGATATCATTGAGAAATTACTAATACTGTATTGAGGAGGGGAATTTGAGCTCTTAATTGGAACTAGGAAGCTTTCTCAATTTCAGGCAGACACTGTTTCTGAGAGAGAGAGAGTATCTGCATTCGGAATTCTAGCTGGTTTTCTTTCAGCATCATTTGTATGTGGAACCTTAGCAGCTCGTTTCCTCTCCACTGCTTCAACATTTCAGGTAAATTTTTCTTAAGCTCTAACAAATAGCACAAACAAGGCTAGCCTTTCTTCAAGTCTGCTTATTTAGCCAACAATTTGGCTACCAGATGTGGTTCTAAAAAGTCCTTGCTTGGTTTAGGTTGCTGCCTTTACATCAATGCTGGCAACTATCTACATGAGAGTTTTTCTCAAGGAGAGCTTGCCGGGCGGGGACGGCACTTTGAGGCAGCCTATCTTGAAGGGAGAATCAGATGCCATTGAAGAAGATGGCTACTCACCGGAGACAATACAAGTGTTTAAGAAGGTTCCTTCTACAGGGGATTTGATTTGCTTGCTGAGGAGCAGGTAAGAGTTTGTATGGATAACGCGCCATGGCGAAAATCCTCCCGATATCTTCCAAGGCTATAACTTGTAAAAACCCTGTGTTGCATTTGCAGTAAGACCTTGTCACAAGCAGCAATTGTTTCCTTCTTCCAGAGTCTGGCAGAGGGTGGCCTGCAAGCTTCACTAATGGTGCATTAGTTTTTCACCCTCATTTGCCAAATTTCATGTTCTTTTATTTTCTTAATAATTGACGCCATTGAAATAAATTCTCATATAGTTGACTGAGGAATTTCCATTGCCATGCAGTATTTCTTGAAGGCTCGTTTTCACTTCAACAAAAACCAGTTTGCTGATCTGATGTTGATTGTGGGAATATCAGGAACCGTTTCACAGGCTAGCTATACCTAAACCTTATGCTGCTACAGAATTTTCTTCTGTGTATTATATATTTCTTAGCTTTTTAATTTTTCTAAAAGCACTCTGCTGTTTGTGAATTCTGCAGTTGCTTTTCATGCCTATGTTGGCCCCTGTTATAGGAGAGGAAAAGTTGCTTTCAATTGGGCTGTTAGTGGGCAGTTTCAACGTATGTCCCTTGCCCCCAACTCTTCCGTATTTTCCATGATTGCCCTCCAATTACTTTTGTCACTGTCAATTCATGATGGTGAGATCATCACACATTCATTCAAATACGTTTCTGACCATTAGATCTGGTCTTGTGCAGATGTTTCTCAACAGCATATCATGGGCAGTTTGGGTAATATCCTTTTGAACAACTTGCAAACTCCCTTCACCAATACAAGTTTCCTCACATATTAAGTGTCTTTTGTTCTATAAAGTCCTTGAGAGACATTTTCAAACTTTGCAGGTTCCTTATGCCGCTACTCTGTTTTCTGCTTTTGGGTTTTTAGTGCAGCCAAGCGTATGTTTTTTGCTTTAAATCTTGGTAAAACCTATTATGTTCTGTTTGTTGAACTACGACTGACAATATTTTCTGACTGTCAACAGATACGCAGCATTGTATCAAAACAAGTTGGGCCCAATGAGCAGGTATAGTTCTACTAGGGAGAGTATTGACATACATACATAATAAGTACATACGTATGTGCGTATGTACATATATGTTTTAATCAACTTTTTTGTTGTTGATACAAGTGATATTGGGGAGGGAGGGGGGTGTTTTCTCCCGCACAGTATCAAGGTGCCAATGAGGTTCTAACCTGAGACCATTGGTCTACATGTTAAGGCCCTTTCCATTGGGCTAGACTCCATTGGCTACATACATACGTACGTGCGTATGTACATATATGTTTTAATCAACTTATTTACAAAGTAAACCTCTTACCAGGGAAAGGCTCAAGGATGTATTTCAGGCATAAGTTCCTTTGCCAACATTGTTTCTCCTTTAATTTTTAGTCCTCTAACAGGTATGTGGATGTTTTTTTATTTTGTTTTTCCTTTTGGATAGAATCATAAATCTAACTCAATTTGACCAGTTTTTCTATTATTTATCCAGCTTTGTTCCTGTCTGAAGAAGCGCCATTTTATTTCCCTGGCTTTAGTATAATGTGCATTGGCCTTGCAATGGTGAGAATTTGGTATTTTATGAACACACAAAAGAGAGTCCCTTTTTTAATGATGTATCAGTTGTTCTTGGTTCATGGATTTAATTGACATATGACACTTTTTTGTTTGTTTGTTTTTGTTTTTGTTTTTTTCATTTGTGCAGATAATCGGCTTTGTTCAGAGTACAATGATAAGGGCTTCTCCGATTTCAAGTCACAAAATCAGCAATATCGTATCTGTGGATTCTACGTAGTGAGAATCTAAATTATATATAATTCTAACATAAAGCAATAGATCTCTCCAGCACAAAATTTGATCTTATGGAGCCCTTCAATTTATAGAAAGAAACAAACCCATGAACAAAAGCTAATTGGGGCATTTAGCAGTTCAAATCAGCTGGGTCCGATGACATTGGATTTAAACCTTAACTATACACTGTAAATGAGACTTATGCAACCATTTTGGTTAATTGAGTTGAACTCAGTTAAACCCTTTATATATATAAATTTTCTATTTGTAATTTCAATGCTACATGATGACTCTGGATTTGAAGAATTGAAAGCTCCATTTGTTTCTTTCATTCTCCATTTTCTGCATGTCCAATAGCATGCAGGCAAAGGTTTGATTAGATAATCATTTCCAAAATATGGCATTCCCTGTAGTTGGCTGTGAAAATTTAGGAAATGATCTGGGAGATGATAATAACTATGTAAACATATATCAGCCCTTTCTGTTTGTTTGACATAACCGATCTACGGGGTTGGTTCTGAGATGAAAAGACTGATTCTAATAGTTTATTTGGGGAAAAAACCCCCACCAACAAAGTTGAACTAATCTGATTTCTGAAAGCAAGTGTATGGATTAAGAAACATAAGCAAAGAGAAATATTAGTGGTGAGACTCTTTCGACGGTAGATAATGGGCTCTCTATAAGGAAACTCAATCGACTGTAGTTGGGACTGTGTGTTGGTAAGTTTTAAGTCAGGATACTGATTATTCAGTGGCGATTATGCGGAGACTGGAGAACAGTGATTCAACTCACAAATGCAGGAAAATGAAGTGGGTTTGTGTCTTGAGAGAGGGTTTGACTAGTGCAATCATTGAGTGCCATCATATTGCAAAGGTGATGATGATAGAACAAACAAAGGAGAGGAAAGGTGAAGAAAAGCCTGCACAATTAAAGAGGATGGAATATGCAAAGGAGAAGCTCTTAAGGGACTATCTGTTATATCTCTGAAAAATTCCTCAGCACCAGAATCTCAACCAATAAAGAATTTATCCTTTGGCACAAGCAGTTGTTGGAATGAATCATTCAAAAAAAAAGGCAAAGAAACGATGCAATCAAATAGAAAGCAAACTAAATACCTTCATTTTAAGACAGCAGCCACAATGAATTGCTCATGTTCAAAAATATAGCAAAACAATTTGCTACAGGCTAGACAATCATTCAACAGTATACTAAAGAGAATAAATCATTCAACAGCTTAAGAAGAGCTGTTGAATATGTTGAATAAAGCTTCAAAATTCAGGCATTGCATTCAGATTTGCACATTGTTAGACACACTATACATAAGCTCCATATAAGAGAAATCTGTAATCTTTTTAGCCGTTCAAACATCTCTTACTAAGCTTCTAGACAACCCAATGCTGAATTTTAAAAACGTGACGACAAGGATAAACCTAGATAATGACATATACATGTGAAGACTAATCAAAGGTTCCAATACATTAGTGCAGAGTATACATACTCCTTGAGTGGTCCATCCACCTCATTGGATGGGAAACATGCCATCCTCCTCATCATCATCCATTTCCAGATATTTGAAGTTAACAGCATCCCATCCATTACCTTTGTAATTAAAACCTGGGCTCACATAGCACTTCATCTCATGAAACAGGTTCAAATTATCCACGAGCTTATGAAATGCATTGCATCCACAACACTGCAGAACCAGAACAAAAGAAGAATAACCATTAGGAGACTATTTCTTAGTGCAGTTCACCATAATACTCAGTTAAAAGCTTATCTCAAGACCACAATGTTATTTATCTTTTCAAAAACTCCAGAATTACTTGTCCAAAATCATCAGCCAAACAAAATACTCAGTGAAACATCATGAAGTAAGGTTACTTCACAAATTTTGGTATACTCACTTCTGAATTACACTGTTATTTATATATTCATAATAGTCAGTCAATATTGAGCACCATGATTAAATCCTAAGTTATTCTACCTGCACAAAGACAGTTCCATCGGTGTATGCATGGGGGTTAATTGCCCGTGTTGTCCGCTGCCCACAAATGTTACAAGTGAAAGCTACAAGCATCCTACGGCGAGGCGATTTAGTGAAGAGAGACCAGGGAAAAGTGGAGACATTCTCTGTGCTTGAGTGGGTGTGAATCCCAGCAGGAGCAGGAGGCCCTTCCATTCCAGAACCTGTAGTCCACCCTCGTCCTGTCGCCGCACTCATCACCAGTCCCATTGCCGCATCCTAACATTATGTTTTCAATGAATAAAAATGTCATTCAACACAACAAAATATCATCACCACAAGCACTTTCTATTAACATACAAACTTTGTAACACAAAAAAAAAAAAAAGCGTACTCTATTGCTAAGAAGAAGAAAAAGCAGATCAATTTTGCAACAACGTCAAACATCTGACTCAATATTTTGCTTAAATTTCTCCTAGTTACCCAACAAAGATCAGGAAAAAAAAAACCCAGCTTGCGAAATCTAGATAGAATACCTTGGAGAGTGGTGAGAGGGACAGATGGCGATTGCTAAGAACTGGAAGGTTTTTGATGTCTTTGGAATCCGAACTTGGATTGGATTCGTTCTCGTTTCCTGAAATCGAAATTTAAATTCCCATCAGATAAATGAGATCCATCAAATTAATAATAATTCTAAATTTCTTTGTTTGGTTGATGGGAAAATGGAAAACGAATTTGAAATCTTCCGAACGTCGATCAAAGTTTTCAAAATTCTAATGATTTATTGGCAAACAAAAGGAGTAAAAGAGAAAAAATTTACCTTTGGAGGCGAGAGGGAGCTGAACAGGTCGCAAAGGGAGAATCTTTCTGGGAGAGAAAATGGAAAAGGGGGAAGAGGATAACGTGATCGTAGCAGAAGAAGAGCTGATTAGGGCTTCCATGGCGTACAGCAACTGATTAAGAATCAGAATCAGATATGATGATGATGATGATGATGGTGAAAGTCGTCGTTGAAAAAATATCGCGGGAGTTACGTGGACTGGATGGATTAGCATAATTTAAGCTCCTCTGTCTGGACTTGATCTCGGTACGGGTCGGGTTGCTCCGGTTCTGTTAGAATTTTAGGCCCAACTGGCCTCCCTTTCCTTTCTTGTTTGGAGGACCAACCGGACCACCTTATCTTTTTTTATTTATTTATTTTTCATTTGATCTCTGTAAGATTCCATATGGACACCCATAAATTAAATTCAATGGCATTTTTACCAATTGCAAAATGACTAAAAAGGACAAGGTTGGCCGGCCCAGAGGGCGGGGATGAGGATGAGGCGAGGGCGGGCGGTGCATAGGAGGAGGTGGCCAGCTAGCTCCTCCCTCTCCTTATATTTTTATTTTTAGTTTTAAGAGAGATATATATATATATATATATATAGAGAGAGAGAGAGAATTTTAAGAGTTAATTGTTTTTTTTGGTATATTTGTAATTGTAGTTGGGTGTCGAGATATTAGCGTCCATTGAATCACCTTTGATATAATTCACTTGTTAAAATTTCTAAAGTTCACTAAAGTTGGGAAAGGAAAGCCATCTCCACTCTATAGCTCATAAAGGAAGCAAGTTGAAACTGCCAATTAGGTTTTAAACCATGATTTCTTTCTCTGTCGTGATTTGTATTTGCGTCTGATTTAAATTGTTCTATCATGAGTAACCCTCATTCCAGACTTGCATATATTTAATTCATAATTTTAAGTGGCAATCTGAAAACTGAAAGTACATTCTTTTTTCAGCATAGAACAAATTTCCAGTCTTCTTTTCACCCTAATTTAAGCAGAAAGCGAAAATACAAGAAATAAAAAACACGAATGTATAGAAAACAACACGAAATATAAGTTAACAAGTAAACAGGAAAATTCTCCAAAAAGTATAACTTCATCCTAATTATGTACAATTCATAGGCTTCATAACTCAACAAAACAAATCATCCTGACTGGAGGTGTCTCCTCCGTCCTCTGAAGAATCATCAGAGTTGCGCTGGAATGCCATTATTAGCTCTAGAAGTTCCTGACCATCATTTGAGTTCTCGCCATCACGCTCTGGGCTTACCCTCTGCCTTTGCAATGAAAACAGTTGCAACATCAAGTCCTCAGGTGAGGACAGGCGGTACATCCATCCCCTAGCCCTGGGTTTCTTCTGGACACAATCGTAAAATTATAATCATTAGCATCATCATAACCATCAAGAAAACTGTCATTATCGTTATCATCAACATCACATTCAAGTGCTGCCACCTTCACAGTCATCATAATCATCACAGTCATCGCTATCGTCATCCTCCTCATCATAAAAAATATCATCAGAAAAATATTCATCATCATCCTCCTCATCCTCATCCTCATCCTCATCCTCACTAGCATACCATATTATTCGGCCAGGTTTCAGGACCTTTACCAAACAAGTAACAGCAGAGAAATTAGTTCCTCTGCTGCCCAAATAGGTTTTAGCATCTGTATTATAGCCCTATCTGGATCTAACTGTTTATTGTTCACATCATAGTACCAACATTGGCATATATACAGGCGTTTCTAGGACTACCTAGAAGGGTGAGCAACCCAGTGAAGCTGCACCCAATCAGCTTTCTACACCATCCCGCAAAATCCCAGAACGACCTCTCTCTATGTAACATTGGGGGTTCAGAAAGAAGGGTTGTCTCTAATGCATATTTAAACAATTGAAGCACTAGACTTACAATCTAAAATATAAATTCTGTCTTTTGATCATATACAAAAATGAAAAGTACCATGAGCAACCAACAATTCAATGTTTGGCATAATTGAAAATGTTGTGTCCTTACAACACCCTCCACTCACATCCCATTTTCTGCTTGCCCTTGAAGAGAAGAAATATAATCTTGCCATGCATCACCACCCAAAACTCAAAGGCGATGGGTGATGCAAGCACCATGTAAAAGAAGGATAAATAAAATTTACTTTTCATAGGTCATGCAAGTTGGTCCATGAAACAAAATTTAGAACCTTTAAAGAGAGACTTCTCATCAAAGAAATAGCTCAAAATAACAAAGCATACCTTCTCGATGTTCTGAGGCAGAGTAGCTCTCTCATTGGCCTTTGGAGTCCATATCTTGATGTCACTATCGATTCCGCTGCTTGCAAGAACTGTGGTGTGAGGATGAGACTCGATGCAATTTACCACATGCTTATCTGCTTCCATAACACGAATCAGCTCCCCACCCTTTTTCTTCCATATGAATATCCGCGCACAGTCAGACCCGCTCACAACATACTCACATTTAGGACCAAAGAAGTTCACGCCTTTCACTGTCTCACAGTTCCTATGACCCTTGTAAACTTGAGGAGCAGTGCTTTCATCAATAGCCATGGTTGATGGAGATGCTTCACTCTGATGATCATCACTCATTTCACTTGCATCACTGCCCATAGAAACTGGAGAGGTTGGAACTGGATTAGGTCCCAATCCCATATCTCGTTCAAAAAGATAGATGTTCTCATCATTGTATGAGACAAGAAGTTCGCTTTGTTCTGAGAAGGCCAATCCAGTAATTCCAACTCGCCCATCACCAATCAAGTGTGGTGGGCAAAAGAAGTTTGCAGGTTGGCCGAAATCAGATGATCCGTCCCATTTATACTTGCGGATATCAAAAAGTCGAGTATATTCATCAGAACCTGCCACTGCAAAGAAATTTGGGTTTCTTGGGTCAATTGCAATTGCATTTAGATGGATGGCTGGCATGTGACTCCTTCTACCATCAAGAGGTTGGCATGTGAAAAGTTCTGTGGCAGCCCCGGTCCTCAGATCAAACTGTAAAGTAATAACAAGTCACAATTGTTGTATAACCACACCAAAAAAAAAAGCATTAAATTTTGAAACAAAAGCACCAGAAACATCACATGGACTCAACATTCAAAATTGCCCATTGGAATACCAATGGCGAGATAATCAACAAGCCTTAAGATTTTGAAAATTTTAAAGTCAATGAAATAACAAGAAAAGAATTAGCAAATAATCACAATCTGTTAAGCCTCCAATCAAGTTCACTAGATGAAAGGATCTCATCCTCTGAGTACAGATTACCATTTTTAGGCTTGTCCAAGAGTACATAACTTATCTAGTTGAAAGAAAACAAAAATTATTAATGTTTATGGCTAGCAAAGGAAATGATAACTCACATGTTGCACCAATCCATCTTCACCACAGGTGTAAAAAATGTGAGGGCTCCCAGGCTCAATTGCCAACTTATGAGAGCGCCCCAGATGTTTGCCTAACAATGAAGTTTTCACTTGTCCTTGATCTGAAATTTGAGCATGTCTCACCTAAAAATATCAAATGCTATTAGAAGTATTTTATTATAAATTATTTTTTTTTAAAAGGAATTTTTCATGGCATGATGCCAATGCTTTACATTAACAAAGTACCTGCCCATCAGCAGCACAGGTGATAATGCTTCTATCATCGGTATATGGCATGATCTTTGCTTGGAAAATATTGTTATTATGACCTGAATGGAATGAAAGCTGAACTTTCCCAGTTTCCCAATTCCAAAGGATGACCCGCTTGTCATCAGAGCCTGAAACCAGAATATCACCAGCCGCATTGAAGCTTATAGTGTTCACACATCCTCGATGCTTCTCGAGCTTCCTGTAGAGTTCAAGACGAAGCACAAGATCCTAAAACAAAATAACAAACAAACAAAAACTAATTAAAGCTTTGTCCAATATGAGAAACAAACCACTTCAACTGCATGCATTAACAAACCACACTCAAATTCTCCTCTGTAGATATTTGAACAAGAATTTCATACCCATATGGGCACTACTCAAGGGGCAATCATATGATCTCCACAACCTTCAAAACACATTACACAACCCCACAATAGAATTCCATACTGCAACTCTCAGTACAAAGCAAGAAAGAACCCAACTTTAATCTAGTATCACACAAATATGATCTGAATGACCCAAGCGTGAATTTAATATAAGCCAAATTTCACAACTTCCTTAACAAATAAATACATAATCCAAAACCCAATACAGGAATTAGCTTATAATTACAGTTCCACAATCAGAAATCACTCAACCAAAATTTAATCCAGCAAAAACAATTAAATAACAATCAGGTATAAGGTTATCCAGGAAAAGACCTCAGAGCCACCGACACGGTGGGTAAAATTTCTGGCCGAGAGCTCGCCGACCTCGCGCTGCCAAACATTGACGACAGCCTTGCCGGTGCTTGTTCGTGGCCTCTTGTTCATCGTCAGAACTCACAGCAGCAACGAAATTTCTCTGGTCAGATTGATTGAAGATCGATTGGGAGCGAGTTGGGTGTGTGATGACTCAGTGAAATCGGAGCGAATTGATGAATAAAAAAAGCGCGGGTGGGGGGTTGGAGGCGGTTATAGAAGAAGGCTCGAGGTGGTCGTCAAGTTTGACGGTGTCTCAGGGACAGAGAGATCACTAAGAATCGCATTTGGCTCAAACAGTTTGCTTTTGCTCTGAGCAATAAAAAATAAACAGTTTGCTTTTCCCACTGGGCCTGGTTTTATGGGTCTCTGTTCTCTCTCCTCTCTCCTCTTCTCTCTCCTTCTTCTTCTGTAAACTCCATCGAGTATTTGAGGACGTCCACGTACCTCCAAAAGCCAAGACACTACCAAATAAAGTACTATGCAACTGGATTTGGACACGACATGGTGATGACACGCTAATTTTAGGATTTTTTATATATGAAATTAATCAGTTCTTTTGAAAAAATAAAGAAAAGTGAAATATTATTTGCTTTATTTATTTATTTTAATTTGGGATTAGTATTTTAGGGCTCTAAGGTTTAGAAAATGTGATCGTGTGTTACGCAGTTAGATTATTAGCTAGAATTATGTGTTTGTGATTAGGTTTTAATTAGTTCTTAGTTGCAAATGACTCACTAGAGTATAGTTGTTTAAAGCAATTACTCTCTCGAGAAAGGTCTAAGTTCAAGTCCTAATATACGTGTAATATGAGTATGTTATCTCCACTCTCAATAGGAAAAAAGTCTATATATTACCATATTTTATACAATACCTTTTTAAATTTTTTTTGTTATAAGTTAACTTGTTGCCTCCTATTATTGACACCATTTCATTATTTAGAAAATCACGAGTTTTATGATTTTTAGTATTTACAAAATGTATATCGCATGTTAGTTTGTAAGTCACACTTATCTAGTGCCATAAGCAAAGATAATACATATTTAAGTTTTATATATATGTAGTTCAACCTGCAAGTGGATGGTTGCCATAGTTCTTCCCTCTATGAAAGTTTTCTATATACGTTAGTTTATTGCAATAGTTCTTCCCTCTATTATATGTGGATGCTTTTTAATAGAGTGGATGCTTTTTGGGATGGTTGTGGTGAAGGGATGTTCTTGGGTAGCCAAAAAAGATGATAGCTACTATATTTTAAACAAGAAATAGAAAATAAAAGAATGTTACCCATAATTCTAGTGGTATGTACAAAATGTACAAATTAGTGAGGTTGCATAGCCGAATGTATCATTTTCTACGTTCTCTAGATGCGAAATGGAACAATTGTTCAACATTCCTGGTCTTAGCAAAACCCTATTTTACACTATTCTAGTTGAATTCCATGATGATTTACAAGGTGACAATAGTAAAAGGACATGACCATGTTTGACCGCTTGCAAAATCCAAGGAGAGGTGTCATATAGCAGTGTAACTGGAAAGTCCGAAATGTCGTATGCATAGAGAGCGGTGTAAAGAAAAAAATAGAGATGAAACATAACAATTAAGATAGAGGAGCAGATTTATGCAAGATTTGATTTAAAGAAAATTTAATTGATTAAAACACTAAGGCATTGGGTTCCACTTTCAACATAAGCGTGCGATTCATATTAATTTGATCCATAAAATATGATTCCTAAAAGTATTTGTTTAAATATTTAAAACTCCTTTTAATTTCCTTGAGAAACTATTAGAAAATAATCTTTACTAATTCTTCTCACTCAAAAGCATGAATGTTCCCACCAAACTATAGGAAAAGCTTGACTGAACCTATGAATAGATTGAAAACACTCATCAATTAAATAAAGAGAAAAATTACCAATTTTATTTGAACAATAAAAAAATAATTTACATTAAGCTTAAATTTGGATCAAACTAAATAAATTACACTCTTATATTGAAAGCTTCTCCCTAGCCTTAGCTAGGGAGTTAGTTCCATATTAAAAAAAAAAACTAAAACAGAAATTTAAAACAGGAAAAGAATTGGAGGAATGCGAGAGAGCTCAAGAGAAGTGAAGCTCTGGTGTATCCTTGAAGCTACAACAACATCTCAATTTAGATGGTTAAGAATGAGTAACATCATGATGGATTCCAACGCCACCATTCTTATTTTAATTCAAAACCTAACTCCCAGTTCATATTGCCTATGTTTGTGTGGCTGGCCACAATTCCTTTGCTGAATTTTTTTTCTATTTTTTCCTTTCCTTGTGGCCGTTCATCCTCGTATTAGTTAATCGACACCTCAACAAGCATGTGAATTCATTTTCTTCTTTCTTGCTTCCTTCCCATTTGGATTTGTTAATTGCTTGAGTGCTTCACCTAAAAACAGAAAAAAATAATAAAAAGACTTAAATAAAATTAACTAAAGCACTAACAATATAAATTTAAGGATAATAAATGTAATAATTATGTGCTCATGACCATATCGAAGGAAGAATACCTATGATCTTCAGAAACATACATAGCCTGTATTTCAGGAACTTTGATACATTCAATTGTTGTTCACAACAGCAAGTTGTGACATTTGTGATGCATATCAACCGACTTGTTTAACGACGTTCTAATATCAACAGTTTCTTCTTGGCTTTCTCTGGAACTTTCCCAACATCCAAACAAAAGAGTAGAATATTGAAACCCCAAACTCCAAA
The DNA here is from genome assembly GCA_018703695.1 of Prunus fruticosa. Lineage (NCBI taxonomy): Eukaryota > Viridiplantae > Streptophyta > Magnoliopsida > Rosales > Rosaceae > Prunus > Prunus fruticosa. Next base: position 36,255,182 of record CM031924.1, read on the forward strand.
ATACCCTATGATTCTCACAACAAGAAAACCGTTACAATCAGAAACAACAATAATATTCTTGCTTTTTATTATATTAGTTTGAGATTAGTATTGTAGAGGTAGAATTGGTTTAAGGTTTAGAAAATGTGATCATATGTTACCCAATTAAATGATTAGTTAGAATTAATAGTTTATCAATTTATCAAATTATGTAGGTCTTAAGTAGCTTTTAATTTAGTTGTATTTCTCTTTCAATGTTGAAATATGTCGAAGTTCAAATTCTCGTGCCTTTTGATGATTTTTTTATATTTTTAAAAATGTTTATGTATTACCATATTTCACAGTTTGCTTTTTAAGAGACTTCATTTTTTGAAAAAAAAGAAAAAGATAAAAAGAATTAACTTGATGCCTCCTATCAGTCATACCTTCGTTATGCAGAGAATCACTAGTTAGTTTTATCATTCTTAGTCTTATGCATAAATGTAAACAAGCATAATACATATTTAGTTTTTCTATATGCAGTGCAACTCGCAAGTAATTTTTTTAAGAAAACGTTTGTTTGCTGCAATAGTTCTTTCCTCCCGGCAAGTTGTGGTGGTGATACAATGGCGGAGAGAGATGCTGGAGGAAACCCAAAAAAGATTATGGCTAATGTATGAAACATTAAATACAAAATTAAAGAATGCTAATCAAAAACCAATTGTTGGTTATGGGACCATACATAGAGCACCACTTTGTAGGAGGAGAGTCCTAATTCTTGCTTGATTCTGGATTGGGCATGTGGAAAGGATAGCGGCTGCATGGCCACTGACATATATCATTCTCTAAAATGTAATAGTCATCTAATTTATCTCACTTAGGTATGTTTGGTAAGCTGGACTAGCCATGACTAGCCAGGACAGTGTTAAATAACACTTTGAAACCAGTGTTTGGTGAAAGAGGGACTAAAATAAATGGGATTGTATAGTCCGTTGGTTAAAAAAACACCGGACTCGCTCGTTTAATATTGCGAGGATGAAATGTGGTTCGCAAAATAGCGAGCGTGCTATTTTGAACGCACGAGTCCAACCAACACAGCCTTCACTCTCTCATTCTCTTCCTCTCGAACGACTGGAAGACCTCCATGGCCGTGACTAGCTCGTCGAACTCGACGATGGTGCCGTTTCCGTTGGGTAGAGGACTTGGAGCTGGTAGCTGGTGGACTTGACGCCAAGAGACCAGAGCCGTGCAGCCATCGTTCTGGTAATGGCCAAAGAAGAAGAAAGGGATCAGAACGGCCAAAGAAGAAGAAAGGGATGAGATAAGATCCCAATTGTGTTCTGGGCACTTGGGCCTTTTAAAAAAAATAATAATTAATTTTGTGGTGTGGTAATTGGTTTGTGAAAAGTTATGGTGCGGGGCTAATTGGCTTCTATTTTTTGTTTTTCCCTTTGAAAATTTGGAAAGAAAGACAGACAGCTAGGAAGAAGATGGGAAAGGCAGAGGTAGGAAGAGAATATAATTTAAATAAATAAATAAATTTATAAATTATAAATTATTTTTTTACACATCAGCCCCAATTAAATATTTCTAATTAAATTTAAATATTTTTCAAGTCAAAATTCTTAATTAAATTTAAATATTATAATAATGAATTTTAAGTCAAACAAGCAGCAAACATAGGTCTTCACTATTTTTACAATCCAGCTTCTTAGTTCAACAAGCACTAAACGTAGGTAGGACTTAATTCAGCTTAATCCAATAGAAGCTAATCCAAGACAGTCACAGGAATTTAGTTCAGTCCATAATAGTTCGCCGTACCTAATGACCCCTTAGACTCTAGAACACTATTTAACCTGACGGTGTATCTTGCTTTTACTCATTTCCAAGTTGCCAATGTTGACTTGTGAGCTTCCATTGTTGGGAATCGGAATGGCGAAAAAGAATTTCCAAAAAAGAGTAGGATGAAACTGGAAATGTTTACAGTGTGATCTTCCATTGTGAAGAAAGACGTTTCAATAAAGAGTAAGGACTCGTTTGAAACCTTCTCTAGAAAGTACTTTCTGCTCATAAGTGCTTCTAACAAAAGCGTTTTTATTATAAAAATATTGAATTTTCATACAAAATTAAAGTGCTTGTGCTTCCTGAAGAAACACATAACAGGTGCTTCTCCAAGAAGAGCTTCTATGATCCAAAAGCGCTTCTAAACTTTTCTGCCAATCCGATTATATTTTGTGTTTTCATTTTTATGTGGTCTTTATTATTCATATTTTGAGGTAAATGTCATTATTTTTGTTACCGCTACTATTCACACCCTTTCATTATTCAAATAATAAAAATTTTATCATTTTTAATCTCGTGGAATATAAATTACATACTTATTTATGTGAGGCTAGTCTATTAATTCACAAGTTGACAACGGGGGAGCTTAGATATTCAATTGTTGTTCACAATAGCCAGTAATGACATTTGCAGTCATATCAACCGACTTTTTAACGACTTTCCAACATCAACAGTTTCTTCTTAGCTTTGTCTGGAATTTTCCAATGTTCAAACAAAAGAGTAGAATCTTTAACTCCAAAATGCCCTGTGATTCTGTGAACAAGAAAACAGCCATAATAGAAAACGATAAAATTGTAAGTATTGTCCGACCAGAAACTCCGTGATTTCGGGTGTTATGAGATATAGCATCTGGTTTTTGCGGTCATTCTTAAGCTGAACTTTCCTACCTAAGTTTTGGAAGCAAGTTTCTGTCATCTTAAAATGTGCAGATATGAGTGAGCACCCAAATACCAATTGGTTCGCATGTGATCTGTCATTCTAGGTTCATAGAATCTTTCTTACACTCTCTAGCCACTTTTCCATATCATTGGAAAGAAATAACATTGCAAATTCATAGCTGATGGACCAGTAAAAACTTCATAAAATTGCTTCTATACCAAAAACATGCATTGGTCAGCTCAAATAAATAATCCAATTCATAGTCACAAGATTCTGCACCTGTCACTGAAATTCCAAAGAATAGCCACCTAGATGCATGAGACTTGTCCATTTCGTGACGAGCTCTAAGATCACTCGTGGAGGCCATGCATCTCTGTATTTCAATAACATCTGTTACTTAGGATCTCCCTTGAGTTCACAGATCCTATTTGGAAAAGATTGAAAGGAAATGCTTTTGCTCTTGCATTGATCCCACCATAAAATGCTGCAAGTCCACTCGTGCCTTCTTGATTAACATTAGAGCCAGAGTTGTAGAAATGAGAACAATAAAGAGCAGGAAAATTCCACGCCTGTCATTGATATTTAATGATGACTACTACACTTCTTAAGCCCCAAACACTGGAAATCTGGAAGTGCAATCTCACTAAAATCTGAAGAACTTCGGACCAGAAAATACAAATTGTCAATTTTCAAAGTTCTGGAATAGAGAGGTACCATATTTATCATGGTTAGTTCAAAGATAAGGGCTTGACTAGAGGTTATGTTAACAACGTACCTGCCTGTTGCCTGTCGGCGTCACCCAACTTTCTTCATCAGTTACAATGACTTGTGTACCAAATAGGCTAGTGTTAACTGTGACAACAGCATCATGTATGGTTCATATCCACCAGATTGACACCTGACAGTGTTCATGCTATTCATTGAAGCTCATGTGTCTGTAGAATATGGTTCAGACTCAGTTAACCCACAGCTGTCCTTCCTGTCTTGGGCATGTTACCATTCTTCTAAGTGTCTAAATCACCGTATTTTTTTTCCTGGATTGTGTCGTTTCCCATCTCCAGGGTAATGCAAGCAAGAATATTTGACTGAATGGTTTAACAATTCACTTGGATCAGAGGAAACCAATATCAATGACAGGGATTCTGTGGTACTGAATCACCAACTTCATACAATCAGCACATAAATGTCCTTAGAAATGGGAAGACTCTACCAGACTATAAGCCGCATGCTTTCTTATATTATTCTTATCCATCATCAATCTCACCTCTGCCGCATCATCCCATAGCTCAGCGTCAGCATACATATTATATAGCAATACATATGGAGCTGAGCTTTCGGGTTCAAGTCTCATTAATGCTTCAGCTGCAACGCGGGCCAACGCTACATTGTTATGCACTCTACAAGCACCTAACAATGCTCCCCATACAGCCTTGTCTGGCTCGAATGGCATGCTCTTAATCAAACCCATGGCCTCCTCAAGCTGCCCATGCCGACCGATGATGTCCACAAGGGAGGCATAGTGTTCAACACGTGGCTCAATTCCAAATTCACTAATCATGGATTTAAATTGACTCCGGCCTTCATCAACTAATCCTGCATGTGCACATGCATTCAACACTGCGATAAATGTTATATAAGTAGGCCGCCCCTTTAACCTCTTCATCAAAGCGAAAAGTTCTAAAGCCTCTGCAGCAAAACCATGAGATGCATAGCCTCCAATCATTGCATTCCAGGAGATAACATCTTTCTGCAGTTTCATCTCATCAAATATTGTCTGTGCCTCTTTTATTGCACCACATCGAGAATACATAGTAATAAGGGAGTTGTTTAATGGCACATCTGCAATAACTGTCTTTGTGACCATCTGATGAACCTGCATGCCAAGATGCAGATCTACCAACCCAGTACTCACACTGAGAACTGAAGATAAAGTGTGTCTATCAGGTTTCTCTCCCTCAAGTTGCATTCGAGCAAAGAGCTTGACTGCTCCTACAAAGTCCTCATTTTTCTCATACCCTGCTATCATGGAGTTCCAAGAGACCAGGTTCTTCTGGGGCATCTTCTCGAAAAAATCATGAGCCAATTCTAAACAACCAACCTGGGAATACCCTAATATCAATGAATTCCATGACAGCGCATCAGGATTTGGCATTTTACTAAAGAGGCTGGAGGCCTCTTCCATATCCGACGCATGTACATAGCCACTGATCATGGTATTCCAAGAAAAGGTATCTCGTTCTCTCATTTGGTCAAAAAGCTCCCTGGCAGAAACAATATTTCCTGTTTTCACATAGCACATAATCATGGTATTCCATGATACCACATTTCTCTCAAACCTCCTATTGCCCTCTTTTCCCTTCTCATGCGAAAATGGGATTTGATCAAAAAGCTTCCTGGCTTCTTCAACCCTTCCTCTCTGACCATAACCAGCAATCAACGTATTATAAGCATGCACCAAATCTTCTCTTCCATCATCCCTGTTCCCACATTCAAGAAGAATCCTCGCAGCTTCATCCAATTCACCATTCTGAATAAGCCCCGACACAAGAGCACTAAGAGAAGCCCGATCCCTTTCTGGCATTCTCTCAAAAAACTCAACTGCATGCACAACGTCACCGTTCTGCAAAAACCCAGTAATCATTGCATTCCAAGAAACAACACTCCGGTTAGGCATTCTATTAAAAAGCTGTAATGCATCGGCCATCCTCTGATTCTTGGCATACCCACTAATCATTGTGTTCCAAGATACACAATCCCTCGCTGGCATTTGATCAAACAAACTCCTCCCCTCCTCAATATACCTATCTCCACGACAAGATATATACCCCGATATCATCAAATTCCACGAAACCACATCTTCTCAGGCATTTCATCAAACAACTTACGCGCCTTCGCCATCTCTCTGCGTTTTACATACCCAGTGATCATTGAATTCCAAGTAACAACATTTCGTTGCTCCATCCTATCAAAATCTTCCCTCGCTTGGGCTATCTGGCCAGTTCGGATCAAATGGGAGATCCTTTTGTTCAATGCAAAGAAGTCTCCGTCTAGGGCCTGAGTGGAACTTTTGTCTGTCGAAGTTGAAGTAAAACGAGAGAGCTGTAAGGACGTATGTGGACGAAGACAAAGACGACCTAGAGGCATGCTCATGAGTCTGAACACGACACCGTTTCGGTTGCCCATAATCATTCTCCGAATGACAACGTTGTAAGTCATTGAAGGATTGTGTCAGAGAGAGAAGCCTTTAAACGTTTTTGCTTGGCGGTTTTGAGTGGAAGCTGGTGTATTGGAAGCTTTCGTTCCAAGTTTCTCGAAAATTAGCTACAATCTTAACACATTATTTTTTTTGCCTTAGGAATATAAAATTATAACCACTAGCAATTCTATAATTTCTCCACTACTTGATCATCTTCTCGAATTAGTAATTTTGAATGAGACCGTAACACCTCAATATCGTGTAACAAATTTATCCATGTTGTTGTGTAGATTAATACTCAAATTTACGAAGATATCAATGTCACTTCCAATATCGTTCAACATTGATTATTAATTCTTCGGGGTTAATATATGACTATTCTGTTTAGATTGATTTGAAGTATGGATTGAAAACACTTATTAGG
>CM031924.1:36261580-36368207 GCA_018703695.1 Prunus fruticosa
TTGATTTGAAGTATGGATTGAAAACACTATTAGGGTTACGCATGTTACCCTTGCTTCTTCTTCCCTCTTTCATTCTACTATCATATAATAATTTTTCACCGGATTTGTATTAGTAACACCGCGTTAAAAAATTGACAACTTTTAAGACTTTTTTTTCCCTCCAAAAAGTTAGCTAGAAAAGTGGGGAAGTTCCCAGGCCATGTTAAGCCCAATCATATCATGCCCAACTATGCTCAGCCTCAACCAAAATGGGAGGCATTGGCAGCGGACAACTATCTCCCTCGATAGCATCACCATGGAGCCCCTCTCTACTACCTCTGCCTTCATTAACATTACTACACCAATCATGTGTACATGCACCAAACAAGGCTAACGCTTTCTCACTGAAGCTCCAGCTGATGCCAGGATGGCTAAGGTCACCAGCAAGTTGATTGCCAAATTCCTTACTTCTTCTACCAAGTCCATTGCTCTCAATATTCTCTATCTTCCCTGCTATACCACTCTCCCCCATTCTCTTCCCTTGCTCTCCCTGTAGTCCCACCTCTCTCTCTCTCTCTCTCTCTCTCTCTCTCTCTCTCTCTCTCTGTGTTTTTGGTTGCTGAGAAATTGAAGAACAAATTAAATCTTTTGGGACTTCTTATGGTTTCCAAGAAATATAATGACCCATTTCCTTTGGGTTGTTTTTTGTTTTTCAGCATTTTCCCAGCAACCAAACAAGCCATTACTTTTCATTTCAGCTAAGTTATTCACTGGGGGTTTTCTTCACTTCTTTACTCAAAAATCACAGAAGCGTCTTGGTTTGAACGAATCTCAGCTTGGTATAGCCCCTTGCCTGCTCTACAAACAAGGCCAACACAATGATACAGAAAGCTCAATCTGAAACCATTTCCAAATTAGGCTCAGGGAACGAGAGCTTGCTCTTTTCCATTGCCAGTTGGTTGAATCGCACTCTAAGCTAAGTTCAAATCATGGATTTGATAGTTCCTACAGTTACCCTCATCAGCTTCTTCATAATTCTTCCGGGTCATGTCAAAAACTGAGCTTTTGAATCAATGGTTAGTGGTTTATGTGAAAAATGGATTCGAAATCTTGCTAAGAAGGATAGAATTTGATTGAGGAGATGAGAGTTAAAGGACTCGAACCATCGGTTTTCGAATTGGAGGCTTTGTGGTCCACGGATATGGAAGATTTGGGACTGTTTCAAGAGCATGCCTCAAAGTTGTTGAACTAAATGGAGAACCAAGGGATTGCTACTGATGAAATTTGTTCCAAATATGGTTCTTCCATCGTATGGAGGTCTTAGTGACTTGCTGCAATGGTTGTGTGGCTCCGAAGTTAGAAGTTCGAGTCTTCCTTCCTCGATTAGGACTTTCTATTGGTCTTGAATTCGGTGCCTGACGATCATGGCCATGCTGCAAGAACCGAAAGATGTTCCATGTTCGATTGAAGAATTGAATGGGGTTTGAAATGGTGATGAGGCTTTGTTGGTTAAAGAGTTGGTTGAATCAACAGTTTTGGATGAGGTGATGGTGTGGGAACCTTTGGAGGCCAAGTTGGATTTGCATGGCATGCATTTAGGTTCTGCTTATTTCATACTGTTGGAGTGGTTTGAGGCAATGCGATGAGTGTTCTAGACTGGCGAGGATGTGATCCCGTCAGAGGTTGTCTCATCTGCGGGTCAGGAAAGCATAGCAGTGTTAGAGGGGAATCCCCAGTTAAAGGACTGGTTAAACAGATGATGTTTCGGATGGAAAGTCCGATGAGAATCGATCGGAAGAATGTTGGTTGTTTTGTTGCCAAGGGGAGAGCTGTGAAGGACTGGTTATGTTGAGTTGCTGCTTGAGGAAAAGACTGCCTTCCTGTGATAATAAAAGTACCAGGGTAGCTTAGTGAAGAGCTTAAGGGTAGCTTTCTATAAAATCATCTCTCGTAGCTTTAGGTTATACAATTTGACTTATGGAAAAATCAACAACAATTGATGAGCATACCCTTTTTTTTTTTTCACGTTGCCGGAATACTGGATTTTGCTTTTCGTTTTTACAATAATCAGCGTCGTATTCTTCAGTTCATCTCACCTCTGAAAAATATAATAATCTATTTTCTCCAGGTGAAGTTATAGTTTTAAGCCTGATCGATAAAAATTTCAGTCATTTTTGCATGTACAAAAATTGGATAGCGAACTGGCTTCCAAGCTTCATTCAATAATGCGGTTAAAGGAGGTGATAGAGTACAGGAATAAGCTTCACGCGACAAAATTAGCCTTAATCTTAACAGCTCATCATATACAGCGATGTAATTTTTCTTTGAATCCTAACCCTAGGAGCATCCCATATGGTTATTAAGCGTACAAACCGCCACACCGAGGGTATGATACAACCTGTTTATATACAGAGCACAACCAGTGTACAACCTGAGGTCTCTTGTGCCATTCTGCTCAACCAGAAGGAAAATACCGACTCAAGCACAAGTCTGTCGAATCTTGCGAATTTCAATCAGCTCGGGGTTGTCAAGTTAAGCCCTGCCACCCCAGTTCCTCTAGTACACGTCAAAACTCTTATCCCGACAGTTTTTTTGAGTCCCCGCAGAACTAGCTGAAGGAATTGTGGAAAGCTTCATTCCCAATAAAGAACACCTTCATAAGCGAATAAATAAGCAAAGATATAAAAATCAAGCAATAAAAAAAAGTAAATTCATGACATTACTAGTGAACACTCCTTGAAGGGAAAAAAAAAAGGACTTTGAGCTAAAAGATCGAGCTTATATTGGTGGAGAAGAGCCATAGCCTACGTACACATAACAAATAATGGTATTGTTAGAACATTGTGCAGAGTGCCCATGACATTACTAGTGAACACACCTCTTAGTTCTGTTGGCTGGAGCCACCTTAAATGCATTGCCTTTGATATTGTTATACATCACACTTAATAACATCCCTTAATGAATTTTTCACTTTTGGGAAGTTCAAAGAGTTACTAATAATTACCACACTAATTCCTCCAACTTATTTACTATTCGTGAAAGGTCCAAATGCCAGTGTTAAATAGTTCAAGACAAACACAATAGGAAATTACCTCAATCTACGTTTTTTAACATTGCGTTGCTTCAATACGACAAAACACACTACACATGAAATAAAATTTATTAAGTACAAAGTTAATAGTATACACACCCTGAACAAAATATACACTACAAGGACTCTTTCAGTTCCTAACCTTCAAAGTTTATTTGTAAGATATTCTGTGTACCTGGTTGAGAAAATTCCTCCGAGTCACAAAGACTTTGTCGATTCAACTCTAGAACAGGAGAACCCTTGATCGATTTAACTTCAGAACCAAGGACATCTATGAGATATACATCCTTCCAAGATTTTTGTGGGAGACTGCTTCAGCTATTAATCGATCATTCCTGACCTTCTACGGCCAATAGAGGCAAAAGATGGTGCTGCTCCGACACCAACAACTTACTCCTTGCAACCTTGCCTCAATGTTACTGATTGCTCGCTGCAATGTTCATATAGTATACAATTTAGTGATTGCTTCATAGCAAAAAACTTACCACTATCTTTATAACATGTTTAGCATTTTCAGGACGGTAGACTACAAAGCTCATGGGTCACAATTGCTAAAGTTTCACTTCTGATCTAACATCCACATCTAGGGAATTTATGATCATAATCTGCAATATGAACAGGGATCTAAACGTATCAACATTTTGTTTTAAAAAGTGAACTAGAATAAAATTACTACTTCTATCAAGAATTCCTTATCCTGAATATATGTCCATACTTATCAGGCGGAGATTTGTTAAAATATGCATCAAATTTAAAGAAATTCAGATCATAATTTGAATAAAGAAACCCTCGCTCCCTACACCTTATCCCATCAGGTGGCTGATTCCCTATGAAAGATCAGAGTAACACTACATTGGACTAGAATATCAATGTGATAATTACTAGGGTTACTTTGGTTCCCGGCAATTTGGTTTAAGAAACGTTTTCACTCAAGTTTCGATATTACTCTTAAGTTATTCCTTGGGTCACAAAGTTTCACTTCTGATCTAACATCCACATCTAGGGAATTTATGATCATATCTCAACATGAACAGGGATCAAAACTGATCAATCCCGTTTAAAAGTGTAATGGAACAGCATCACTACTTCTATCAAGAATTCCTTACTCCTAAATATATGTCCATACTCATCAGGTGGATATTCTGTTAAAAGATATGATATTTAAATTAAAGAAATTCAGATTATAGTTTAATAAAGAAATCCTTGCTCCCAACACCTTATTCTATCAGGTGGCATATTGCGTATGAAAGATCAAGAAACATGACATTGGACTAGAATATCAATGTGATAATGATAGAGAGTTATTCTCTGTTCTTCCGTAATTTACTTTAATAAACGTTTTTATCTCAAAGTCAATATTCTACATGGCAGGCCTTGAGAAGAGTAAATCTTCACTCGGTTCAATTAGGAAATGATAAATCAATGTCATCATGACCTTTACATTTATGACTTACAATAGTGACAGTAAACCTTTGCTCACAACAACAATGATAAATGATATAACCAAAAATCTAAACTTAAATGTGCAATCTGAACTTCTACTCCACTTAGTTTGTGAGATTTTGTCCATTCCACAAGAGGATCATGGATGTTTTTCAAGAACTAAATCACGAAGAATGCTGATGCATCCTGAGTGACCCGAAATTGCGATTCCATACCCTCAAAAAGATTCCCTCATAACCAGTGATGCCCAAGCCATCAATCATATTCTGCAGGTTTCATAACAGTCCCCATGAACATAAAATCCCAGGTAATAAGAAACAATTTAAATTGGGTATGATTTTATAACCATCATTAGCAGATCATGAAGTATTAATTGTACTCATAAACTGAGAACATTTCAGAGTTCATGTAGAGGCATGGATGTTATATCATTTTGATAATCAACATACAACATAATATTTGATCTTTATTTTGATATTCTAGTTGGTCTTTCTTTTGCACTTAAAATAAAAGTATTTGAAAATTCTAGCAAGTAAAGAAAACTTAACACTATGGAAATGGTTACATTTCATTTTCACTTTTCTTACTGAGTCAACCTGTAAGGCAATACTCAGCTCAGGCTTCTTGACTGCAAGCCTTTATCAAATAAGCAACTGAAATCAACATGAACACAGTCACCTGTTGTAGAATCAAAAAGAACGTTTTCACCATGTCGATCACCAACCCTACAATATGCCCAACCATGGACCAAACTGCAGTAGTGTGTGCGATAGTAACGAGCCTGAAACCAAGCAGCTGGCTCAGTAAAAGTGGTCAGAACCATTTATGTAAAAACATGGAGGGAACATTGGAAGAATTTTGTCCTTCAACATCTCATCTCGTGTTTTACCATGGCATTTATCATAAATTTGTTTGATCTGAGGATTTGTCTTTTGCCTATCAAATTTTCCACAGTTTATATATATCTCTGAAAAACATATGCCGAAGTCCACGAAGTGTGGGACACCCATTCTACCATGCCACAGTCCTCTGTCAAAGGAATTACTGCAAAAGTGCGTATGTAGAGTTTCCTTCGACGGCTTTCTGGGAGTTTAGAACACAACAAACGGTTTATCATTTGCAGTGAACTCCATCATGCGGATATCTTTCCTGAGGTCATCCTTGGGTTTGCAGACCAATGGACGTTCAATGCCATCACTGCCCATTAAGTAAGATTCCTGTAACGCGGAAAGAGTATAGCACTGAAAATTACAGACAATGGATGTGTAATTTAATATAGATAATCAGACAGTTAACAGGACATGCACAAGTGATGACAGCAAAAGCTAACCCCTTCAAACTCTCAAATTTGATAGTCTTTGTGCTTTAGCACTAGTCCTCCATGGAAATTCATCCAGTCAAATAATTGACTCATTCGTATAAACTTAGATTTGATTAACAGGTGATGATTGTCGACTGTAGCTCTTCCCTTAATTAAGTAGCTACATTAGGTGGTGGGGGTTGTGGGTTCACGACTTTAAACAATCATTCCATATACATTTAAAATAGGAAAACCAACATACATATGTAATTTGGTAAAATTTGATGCCTTTCTCTGTATATACCCTGCTATGGCATACCACAGATTAACCAATTTAGATACAAATACCTGACAGGAACATGTTAAATGACTACATGCATTTTCTAAATCCAAAAAGTAATCACTTTTTTAGGTCGTTGAAGGGATGAAAGAATCTCTGCCTCATCACTCATTCCCTGATATTGTAAAGGAATATCTTAATTTCAGATAAAAGATGTCAGATCTAAGTGAGTCAGTTGAGCTTCCCATTCCGTATGTTGGTAGGCTAAACAGTTAGAGATTGCCTAATTGGCATGATAATTCCCAGTGGCATCATCCTCTTTAAGGCACTAAATTCAGTTGAGATATTAATTGTTTTTGCCCTTGGCTGACCAGTATGAAAGTACTAACTTAATTAAGTGATCAATCAGACTTGCAAACTGCACATACAGATTGCTGCCAGTATTTCCTTGGCTGAACTCTTTGCCAGCATGTAGAATTTCTGCGGCTGCCTCCCGCCTTGAAGGAACAGTAGATTTTGAAAAAAACTGCTGCCATAATCCACATACCTTGTTGTGGCTATTTTGGAGAACTGATGTAATGATGTTTTTGACCAATTCGAACAACTTCCTCATTCTGGTGGCAAATTCTGGAAACCAATTGTGGCAGTACTGTTAACCACTGGTATGTCGCGAATCCTTCAAACATCTTGTATTATACTCATTACCTACCAAAATAAGAAACAGTACATACAACCGAGAAAGGCAGAACTTAAATGTAGCTAAAAGAAATTGAGTCTTCATCTTCAATATAACAATAGTTACCTTCATATGGACACTTTTCAAATCTTTATCGGATGATGTGCCACTTGTTAGATACATACTGCCGAAGTCAAACCATAAGGTTAACAACCTTGGAAGTGCTTGAAAGAGATTGTGGCCCCTGTGAAGCCCCTTTGCATAGAATAAACAGTACATCAGGCACATATGACCACCAAAGCTTCTCAGTCTTTAAATTTGAAGTACCAACAATATCACTACTTGTCGTCATTTTCCCTGGACCAAGTTCAATGTTTTCTTCCTGACGCTCCCTGGCATCGGCAAGAACTTCCTCACTATACTTAGCCATGTAGAAATATCCTTTCTCCCACTTGGGCTGCAGTTCCCTCACCTCGAATACAGACTCAGCACATCTCCTTTCTGCTTCTGTCCAGTGTAATGGTTCCATCTAGAAAAGAGAAGAAGGGTCTTTGCAACATCTCGATTCTCATTCAAAGATTGAGTATCACAAACTAAAGGCGGCAGGTTCAGTGGAACCAGTGAAAGACTAGTAATTGATGAAATTGCAGAGGAGCCTACAACTCTACAGGCATGTTCTGGATAGACTGTTGCAACCGTGCAATGGCACCATCAGATCGCCGGGTGCTTCACAGAAGTCTAGCCTTCTCCATGTGAACATCAGGTGCATCTGTAGCTTGTGCTTCTAGAACGGCCTGGTTTGCTGTCTCATAACGACCGGCCATGCGTCAGAGCTTCGCATATTGAAGCCAGCAGTTCCCAACTTGAGCGCCAAGAGCACTGGAAGGTAAAAACCAGCTGCGGAAGGCCAAAAGTGGCTCTCTTGCCCCAGTTTTATGGCTGTGTAAACCTGAGACGGTTTTCCCACTCCTCCATCACTTGGGGAGAATCCATGATCACCCAATTGAAATGATTTCTCCAAGAAAGAGTCATCAGCAAGAAGAGTGTGAAAGTCCTCAGCTCTTCAGCAGGTGAAGTTTTACAACAAATGGATAAGCGCGTACAGAAGAATCCATGCCTGCAGCAGCAAGAGGAGCAATGAGCGCTTGCTTCAGAGGGCAATTCTTTCATCAACTGAGAACTGATCCTTCTTCATCAGTGCCTGGAGAATACTCCCACATCCATATCAAATGAGGCATTACTTCCAGAAACTGCTACAGAGTAGACCTTCATCAGCCCCACTAAGATACTCATCCATCAAATCCCACCTGCCCAGCCTCCATGCTGCCTGTACACCTTGCATGCACCATGTTTTTCTTGTACTGGGGGATCCTAGAAATCAGGCCATCCACATGAGTAACCATGCCTTGAAGGTGATACATGTTCAATAAACAGTTAAGCACATCGGAGTGCCTTTGAACTGATGCTTTTGTTCCATCTGCAAAGCTTGTTCACAAGAAGTTAAAGCCTCTGCCCAGTTCCCAGCCTTTTTATTAATTAAGAGCTGGTCCTGTAATTGTAATCTCAACAGATTTCCCTAAACATGCAAAGCCAGAAATACCATCAGGCTCATCTAGAGAGCTGTATATTTCCATTAGACACGAAACATCTTCATCATCAAAGATGCCACTTCTCTCAGTATGCAGGGTTAAAAGAACCTGACTTTCCCTCACCGATTACTCATAGTACATTAAAGACCTTGCATAAGCCTGACACCTGAAGTAGGCCCTGGCAAGAGACTCCTTAGGAATTGCAGACAACAGTTTTTCAAACATACGCACACTGTACGAGGATATGTTATTGATTTTTCAAAAAGTTTTGAATTTTATCCTTTGTCTTGGATGCTTGTTGCTTAGATGCCATTGATTGAAAAGACTGGGAAAGAGCTAATTCTTGTTTAATATCATCTATCAATTTACGAAGATTATCAAGGAGAGTGAACACAGCTTGAATGCATACTTCATTTTTCCCACCATTAGCTCCAATGAACTGCATCCCCACTGTTATCAGATGCTGCAATTTCAAGAACACATAGGATTTCTTCTGTTATTCCAATGGCGTGCCTCCTCTGTGCCGTGACAGACAGCATTAAGAACTAAATATGGTAAGCAAATATATTGCTGTTTGCACATCACTAACGAACCATACCTTTATTGCATCAGTAATGCCTGCCACGAGACCAGTGGCATGTGCAGTCAGCTTTCTTATCCAGTAGAAATATCCATCTTCTGATTGTCTTAGATGGCCTGGGACTTGGGCCAGCAAATGAAGAATCAGCAACACTTGGAAGTTGAAATCTAGAGGTTAAGCAAGGGGCAACCATCTCTTTAACTTAATTGTAAAGCTGTCCCATAACATCTGAACCCTTCTTTTCATCTCACTGCTACCATTAATACCCATAATCCCAGATGCATCAACATTCAGAGGCTCTTTGTCCTTTGGAGTCCCTGATGTACATGCAGCAGCATTCTCATCTAATGAGGCCTCACAGCCTGCAATCTTTAGCAGTTCCTGTATAGCCAATGCAGCTGAGTCTTGAGCTATAGTGTCAGGTGCAGCTCTAAAAGCCCTTGCAAGGTGCTTGTGGATTAACTCATAGATAAGGTCATCATCAGAGCATTCAATTTTAAAACGTTGACATGAAAAGCCCTGCACTTTAGCAGGGTCAACGGCACCCAGGGCCCCAAGGCAATCAGCACATACCAACTTCAACCGCTGTCCAACTGCAGTCCTTCATTCTTCCCCACATCCTCTTAAGCAAGGATGTGATTAAAGAACTCAAAGTATCCACATCTGTACCACTTTCAGCAGTTATCAGAGCTGTAACCTCTTCTTGTTTCAGGCTAGCAACTTGCTCAACTCACACAACACCATATATCTACATTTAAGCTCTCATGATTCAAACCATCAAACAACATCACGGAATCGATCCTTCAATGCCATTGAACCCCGGGCTTCTTGTATAGCTTTTTTCACTTCAATTAGAGCTGGAATACTGGGCAATGGAGGACTCGTGTGCATTCTGCTTTAGAATGACCCTGTTATTCAGCACAAGTTATTCCAAAATTTTAACCACTTTATCTAGATGTATGGAATTTTTCTTCATCTCTCTAAAAAAGGGAATAAGAGCAGCAAAAACGTGAGAAATTACATGCTTAGTGCTAGCTGGTGATACTTTCACCAGCTGCACAATGAAAAAATGCAGCACAGACAGGCCCTCACTCTGGAAGGCCTCTTTACCAATAGCATGCATGAGAAGTTCTATGAGTTTAGGCACATAAGATTTAGGTGAGAACCCATCATTTTGATTAGCACTCAATGTGTTGTAAGGTTTGTTTCTGCAATGAAAAGTCTTCTGCATGGAGCATCTTTCTATCAATACTGTTAAGAAGGCCAACAAAATGTATTCCTCAAAAAGCTGGGAAGATTCTCACCACTGGTTAGAACTCTCGAAACCTCTTTTATCATCTCAGGAACTCTTGCTAACCTGTAAGCATATTTGACATGTTAATACCTCGGCATAATTCTTGCATCTGTTGCAGTGCAGTAAAATTGTATTAATAAATATCACTGCTACTGATATTCATTGCGCCGCTAGTCAGTAAAAAAAGGTAAGTACCACAAAGAACTGTGCAGACAGCATCTGAGTGTAAAAGAACATTACAACCCATCGAATGCACTGACCAAAATAATAAAACCCAGGGGGATAGTAGACCTTCATACCTTCTGTTTATCTCATCTGGGACCACCTCCATCTAGAAAACATATGAGTTCATCTAAAAGGGCCGGTAATGCAGCAGCGGAGATCTTTGTGTCTGTCAGAGCCAGTTGCGGTATGGTAAAATTGCAAAGAAACGGCTAACGCTCACATCTGCTCATGGGAGAACAAAAGCTAGCCTTTCGGTAGCCAATTAACTACAAGAGGCACTAATTCAGTGTTTAAGCACTTAGCCAGTTCATATAAGATGTCAAGTGCTTGTTTATCATCCTGCTGAGACACTATAAGCTTCGGAAGAACAACAGGAATCATTTTCTTGACAAGACTTCAGTTTCAATACCAAGAACTGATTCTGTAAACTCTTTGACCATAGTTGGACAGCTAGAGAGTCTCTCAGACAGATAATCAAATAGTTCATTTCTAACATGGACAACTTTCAAAAAAGGATTTGTTCAAATCCCCCTTTCAGATGAAAGAGCAAGCTTTGTGTATCAACCTTGATGCATTCATTCTCACTGTCATGTGTGGATTATCAAGCTGATCAACCAACAAAAAAAGAGAAAACAAGAATAGTTGACTGTGAATGTCAACTGCAATCATTATTTCTGCTGTAGATTCCAAAAGAGTCTCAAATATTTGAGGATCTTTAGTTTCTGAGAAGGCATGCTTGATTATGTTAAAAAACTCTTCTTCTTTACTTTTATTTGATGTGTCCTCATTCAAGAAATAAGTAACTCAAAACAGAATCCTCAAGGAATGAACTAATCTGGGTGCAGAATGCATCTCTTACAGCATTCTTTTCCATTAAGGAGTAAATATTCAACACATTTAATCCATTCAAATCTTGACTTAATCAGATTGTCTCTGCCCCATGTACAAGTATTCGGTAAATATTTTTCACACAAGCAACTTGAACCTCTTCTGATTCATCATAAAGAAGCTCAAGAAATAGAGACTGCAGATGGGCAAAATTACAATCCGAACTCATTTCTCTGCTGTTCATATCAGGGGACGTATGACTTTTGAATATACCGCAGTATTTTGTCTAACACTTCTGTCGCACTTTGAACACCAGAATCCTTGCAGTAAATAATCTGCTGTTTGACCATGTTTCTCATTTTTCATATTTAAAACTAACTTACACTGGCTTCTATTTGTGCCATCTCCATCATTACAAGATCCATAAAGGCATGACAAAAGACCAAGGGAAAAGGGAATAATATTCCTAACCTTCTCAGGTCTCTCTCCCTTCAAGAACCTGCAAGTGGGAAACAAAAATGTATTTTAATGAACAGAAGTTTTGATGGTTTCATGAGCATAGAGCACACAGCAAGAACAATTTCTTTACTACTTTTACAATCACTTTGACAGCAAAAGGACTAAAATCTTATAGCGCAGGTATAGTGCAAGCCAAAACCACAAATGCATCCCTCCACCACTACCCAAAGTAGTTAATCAACAAAAGACCATTTCCAAATGCAGTTTATGTAACACTGTTTTCCAGCACATGGCCATCCATGATAACTGATATAATTTTTCAAGCAAGAACAGAAGTTCTTTATTTTCTTTTATTTTGTCAACGAAGCCTTAGGTGACATTTCGTTATAAGATCCCATTTCCAATCCAGAGCGTTATCACTATATTCATAAATTGAGAATTTTGATCATATAAAGTACTAACATATGTGAAAACTATTACAAAAAGTAAATGAACAACTTCAACTGTTCTCTTACTCAAGCCTTCTGAATATAGGTGACAGCCCACCGAAACCACACCAAATGACAATTACAGGCATCGAAATTATAGCTTCAATATTAACTTCTTCAAATTCATCATTAAGGCTCAAATCCAAGACTTCAAGCTGAGTTTCAGGTCTTGTTCTGTGACCAAGTTTGCATGCAACTTGAACAGAGGTGCATTTAGTTTTCCACAGATGATGAGG
Source organism: Prunus fruticosa (assembly GCA_018703695.1). Taxonomy (NCBI): domain Eukaryota; kingdom Viridiplantae; phylum Streptophyta; class Magnoliopsida; order Rosales; family Rosaceae; genus Prunus; species Prunus fruticosa. The sequence goes on from CM031924.1 coordinate 36,274,049, forward strand.
GCCAGTATTATTTACAAGAGAATGGGTCCATGGAAGCTTTACGACATGCATAAGGTCTGCATCAACATCCTTATTTTCAAACTCCATACTCCCCATCGCTAAGGGACCTGAATAAAAACATAAAATTATTTAACATTCAGTATGATGGAATCACAGCATATGCACAGAACTCTAGCACCCTCCCGAGAATGGAGTATTAGTAAACAGAAGAGCAGACTCAAGAAAATCTTGTGCAATAAATAGCAAACCACTTCAAGCACCCTACGGAAAGAGAACTCTCAAATTTACCCTTGTATTTTCTTCTCTCCCATAATAAAAGGTAAAAGGAAACAAATCTAGGTAATGACACTTCCCCTGGCATTTTTTGAAATAAGGGAAGAAGTTGTGCGAGTGTGTGAATCGTATGTATGGAGAGAGAGAGAGAGGAGCATAGAACCAGACACTGGAGAGTTAGTATAACCTTTCATGAAAACGAATGGGACAATAGAAAAGGCACCATTCCCACTTTATATAAAAGATATTAGTCATTCAATGCATCTCTGACACAACTAAGATTTACCTTCAGGGAATATTTTAATCAAGAAATGAAGCCGCGCCTCTTTTATGATTTCAACAAGGGTGCATTATTATTAAGTATGTGTACAAAATGAGATGATTGATGCTTGGATAGTCAGCCTTTGCCAAAATACAGCACCCCAATATACTTTTAGAAAAAGAAAAGAAAAGAATAAAGACTTTCCTTCATCTGGGAGAAAGATAGAAGTGTCATACATGATTATCCATTATCTTGATAGAATTTAAGAACCAAAAATTAGATAACATATCAATATCGCAAAAGCAAGATCTTTCATGAGGTCCATCTCCTTACTCTGTGAAAGCAACATGCTGTGAATTCCTTGCAGGTAGATGGAAATATCAAGTGCAACTGAATTCACTTGCTTTGCCTACATAATATAACCCTATTTAGTGGTAGGTGAAATTAAGTAAGCTAATGATAAGTTCACCAGTTTAAGCCAACATACCTGCTGACATACCCAGGGTATCCATGCATACATCTGATCAAAGATGCTTTGTGACAGATTGGTCTCTGGGTATCTACAGAAGGCAATGCAAAGCATGCTAAGAGCTGTTAATGAGACCTCTGGTCTTAAGAATCAGGATTGACACCAGGAGATTTTAAAATTTCAACAAAAGAAAGAAGCGACTGATGCATATAATCTGCATAATCTTCCCTTTCACAAGCAACTGTATGAGTACATTTGCGCTCCACCTGAAAATTAGAATCAGAACTCATGATTTCTTTATCTACCTTTTGACGTTTAATCTTGAAAGTATCCACATCCCTGAATAGGCCTTTTTTCTCCAACCCTCGAATTTTCAATTGATTTATCAGTTAATGCTGATATGCTCTGACAGTTACTATTTGCAATTCTCGATCCAACAAGATCAGGACCAAGTATAGAGAGAGCTACTTGTAAGCAATCTATCAACGAGAAGCAAGGTTCTGGACAAGAAAGGACATAAACGAGAGACTCTGGCCTCCAGATATGAGGGGGGCACATTTTCGCAATCCGCATATATGCATTGCACAATGCAACCTGGAAACAGAAATTATTTAAGTCCCTAGAACAAATCAATCCCTCGGATCAATTAGCAATTCACAGGGCAAGAAAAAAATAAAGTTAAATTTATCTCAAGGACAACAGATGGGACGTTAATATTAACCTTAAGCTCCTGGCTTTTGGTACTCCTCATTGAATGAGGAAATACATCAACTAAATCGGCAGCTGTTAGCTTGACAACATCTTCAGGACAACTACAGTGTAATGCATCAAGGCAACCACCAATGGACAAATCATAAATGATGTTTCTGCAGTGTAAGCCCAGCAATTCATTGGCATACCAAGGTAAAAATTAGGAAATAATACCAGATGTAAGGATCTCATTTATCATTCCCCAAAGACAACAAAATAAAATGCCCCAGAAAGAAAATCTATTATTCCACGAAGACCACTATACGTATCAATGACCTATAGAATTGACGACTTTGGTTCTCCAGACCGCATTAATGCCGGTAAGTTTGCAATACCTATCTATATATGATATCTAGCCAGCACATCATGCCCATTACCAGGAATTACACAACTAAAGTAATTTCTCTTCTGTTTCATGCATGATCATGAATTTGAAGCCCTTCTGAATACTACAGCCTGCAGATTCCCTATCTATCAAAATTGCATATAAACCCAATTTGGAGACAACTGCTTTCCAATTAGTGAAAATTATGATGAAAAAAGAAGCTCAGCTGAAAACTATAAGACCCTAAGAATCTACATAAGATGTTTGAGTTAGAATGCATACAAGAAAAGGACCTAATGAGAGAGGTCTACAACCACTAAAAAGCAGCATCATAAAATCAATAGAATGCATAAGATGTTTATCATAATTCAACCACTAAGGAGATATAAAATCAATACTAATCAATTTGACCTTCCGGGAAAGCCAAACATACATTGATGGGTAATCGAAGATAATGAAGCATAAACTTTTTCATCTACTAAACAGTATCAATCATAAACTTTAACTCCAAAAAGTACCATCATAAATGTTACAGACAGAGAAAAGCTGTTTTGAGTTTTCATTCCACAGGGTGATTTTCACTTCTCATTCTTAAGTAAAATGTTAATAGCAAACAGCTTTAAGTTTTGAGCATTCAAAGACAGACCTGAATACAGGAAGCCCTTCTTTGTCCTCCCTTAATATAGTTGATATCGACTGAATTATCTTCTGATGAGGAATGATGTCATAATTTATCGCTGATCCAACAACGCATGCAAATTCAAAACATGCCTTGCATAAAATTCAAATAGTGAGAAATTTGTAGAACAGGCTGCTTAAATATCTGAAGTCATTGAAAGCATTATCAGCTTGTTGAATTCTTTCAAGTTGCACCAGCATCATAAAGATGAATTTTATACTAAAAACGCCAACATAAAGCAATTGCTACTCACCATATGCACATCAGCATCTCCATAGCATAGAATGGAACACACAGCCGTAACAAATGACACATTAATGAGTCCTTCCACATACAGAGTTCCTTCAGTTAAGCATTTACCAAGAAGCTTTATCATCCATGTTGCAAAAGGTTGCCACCTTATTTTTCCCGTAAGGTTAATCAAGATACCAATCCCGTCATTCGGTTTATTACTAGCCGGGAGATCTCCAAGATGATCAGGATCATCCAAAATTGCATTGAAGGACTCACAAAAACACTTTAAAGTCAATTTAGTTGATTCCGTAATATTGAAAAACGTCCGCACATACTGATGCCACATACAAAAGATCTGAATGAAGACAAAGACATATTTAGCTTTCTTGTATGCTTATGAAGGTAAATGATACCAAAGTAGTTCAAGCAAAAATATAAATCCATATCCCAAGCTATCCGCTAATATGATAAGTAAAGGAAAATCAAATAAACTCGGTATATCTTGGAATTAACTGATCATACCAAGTTGTTGAAAAAATTTGTGTCCTTACCTTCAACAACGATCATGGAGTCAATGAAAAACTGACGGTACGCATCCCGTGCTCCGGTACGAAGTAAAGATAAAAGTGATCCAACGGTTTCAAAGATGACACCATGCCGAGAACTAAAACAATAGACATTACATCTCCATCATAAAATCACAACAAAAAAGCAATGACATGTGTTAATGCAGAATGAGTCCTATTTCAATCCCCAAATTTATTTCCATACTTTTCATTTTTCCCGAACCGAAACAAACCGAAAAGAAATTAACTTTATGAACGAACCGCTTACCGAAACGCCGGTTCTGCGAAGAAAGGCAAGATGCGGCCGAGCAGAGGAAGAATTGCGCTTGCCTTTCCATGGTAAAACACTCCGGGAAAGTTCCTAGCGGTGTGAGCGATGAGCTTCAACACAGCTGTCACTTCTCTCTCGTTGGCTGCAAACAATGGAAAAATCACACTAAAAAACGTCGTCGCATTGTACTTACTGTGCGAGAAAGCCAGAGAGAGAGAGTGGGGGGTAGTGTACCAGGAGGGAGATGGAACGACGTAGGCGTGAAGGAGGTTAGGGAGGACGGCGCGGAATCGGGCATCCAAAACGTCGTCATCGGCGTGGTTGGGAGGAGTGGCTGAGGTGGCAGCTATGCGTTCTCGGAGCTCGTGGAGGAGGCTCGACAGGTTTGCCATTCCCTCATGCTCTTCTTCTCTTCTCTCTTCTCTTCCCTCCCAATTTCGAAGTGAACTACATACACTCACCGACTGTGAGCCTGACTATGAGCAAACATCCACTAGAGTCTTTCACAATCACTTTCCGTCGTCCCTTATCTATTGGGCTGAGCCCACTTATTGTTGGGCCTACTGTTTTGGGCCCAAACCAGATGACATAATCGACTCTTTTTTTTCTTTTTCTTTTTAATACTAGTAATAGTATAAACGATAATGCCCCGTTTGGTTCACACAAAAAAATGTGATGGGAAATAGCCATCCCATGTTTGGTAATGTTGCGAAAGTAACTGAAAAATACCACTTTATTTCCTTTCTAATGTTTGGTTTGTGTATGAATGTAAAACAAAGTTTGTTTAATTTTTCAATTATACCCATATGAAATCAAATAATAAAATAATGCATTTAATGCTATATTGTATTTCTAAATTGTTAATAAGAACATAATAGTCATGAAAAGTGTGCGTTTAATGGCTGGCTAATTTTCCCAAACTTCCCCATGAGGAAGAAAATAAAACCCAAGGGGGAAGGAGGGTTACATTTCCCCCCTTATTTTCTCATGTGCAGGGCAATCATTTCTCATGTTTGGACTTTCAAATATAGGAAAGCAATTGATTTTCCATCCCTAAGCCTCATTTCTTATGAACCAAACACAACCTAAATGGGGGATTGCTCAAACACACATCACCAGGGTTCGAAATTGAGACCTCTGTAAATCAACATTTTTCCACTTGACTAGATCTCGTTAGAGTATAAGGATATAGACTCACTACTCAGAGTCCTGGGCAACTAACCTGATCCACAACTGCATTTTTGTTATTTTTTCTATATGATTACTTTTGAGGAATTACAAAACTAATTATTATCTCAATATAAACATTAGGGTTATTAACCAAAATGGTCCCTCAACTATTGCTCTAGTGTCATTTTGGTCCATCAACTAAAATTTTCATTTCAATGATCCTTCAACTCTTCATTTGGTATCAAAACGGTCGGGCAACGCAAAGTCTGTCAATTTTATTGTTAAATTGAGGGGTAAAAATGTCTCTATGAATTAAAATAGTAATATATAATTAAAAATTAAAGAAAACTATTATAAAACTTAGAAATTTTTAAAAAAAATTGAATCTCACAAGCCACATGCCTTTTTTTTTTCCGTGAGATTGACCTAACAATTAATAATAATAAAATTCTCTTAATTAAAAAATTTAAAATCACATAAATACAAAAAATAAAATAACAATTTTTTTAAAAGAGTACACAAACCTAGATTTATACAAAAACACTGCCTCGCGTCCCAACTCCGCAACCTCCCCCATCTCAGCCTTCCCCCACACACCCCTCTGCTTTTTCTCCCTCACGACCTGACCACCTCATCCCCACCCGCAACCCACAGCCCCAGCCCCAAGCCCCAAGATTCTAATTTGGGCAAAAATTTGAGGAAATGATATCGCCCAAAACTTAAGAGCGAGGGACGCTGAACACACTCTACTTCTTTGATTTGGTTTTCATCCAATCTATCCCCAAAGCACATCAAAACCAACAAGCAAAACATGGCATATTGCAAATGCTCGACCACTCTGACTCTGACGCGTATTGCAAATGCCAGCCCCCTAGGATGTTGAGAACCCATTTGCAAGCCCCGCTAGGTGAGGTTGCGGGCTGAGGAGGCGCCACGTGGGACCGTAAACGGCAGAATCATGTTGTGTTGGTTGCTGCTTATGTTATCGTAGAGGAGGAAAAAAAACAGATGGGAGGTTGGGGAAGGGGGTGGAAGGGGAGAGCAGAGAGCTGAGGTGGGGTTTACTTTATTAATATTTTATTTTATATGGACGGTTGTACCTCTCAATTTAACAATATAATCCGAAGACTTGACGGTAGGACTTGATCCAAATGAAGAGTTGAAGGATCATCTAAAATGAAAATTTTGGTTGATTGACCAAAATGATACCGGAGCAAGCAATAGTTGGGGGCATTATTAGAGAGATGAGGTGAAGTTAACATTATTAGAGAGATGATTCAGAAGATAGTTTGTGAACTGAGATAGCACAACTTTAGTCGGATTTTAGGTATTCTACTGAACTGGCAAATGTAGTATAATTTGGAAATGTATCGGATTTTGAAATATTAATATTTGTTAAATGCAAAGAACATTCAAATGGTGGAAACAAAAACAACACTGAGGGATGGAAATTTAAACAAACTAAATAGATATATAGTTACAAATATATGCATAGGCATATAGAGAGATGAAGATGATACGAGAGAGTAAGAGAGTGAGAGAGAATAGTAACAGCTCTAATTAGCCACTGCTATCTGCAAAATCAAACAAAACAAGACAAATCCCTCCATTTAGCTTTAGTTCAAAGATTGAAGGCAACTAACTTGAGATCAACCCGTCAAACCAAATCCGACGGATATCATCCTCTCCTCCATTCTTTAAAGGATCCTGCTGCATGCACTTAAATCGCTGTGGTTGTACAAATGCCCCCAAGGTGGGGTGGTATAAGGATCCATATATGTTTCGTGGAAAGATCATATCAGTACACATGGACATCCTTTTTGTTTCCTCACTCAGCTTGTAGTTGCTGTGAAATTAGAAGGAAGCTGACTGCCTGTCATGGTAGGCATTGCACGGACATTTATGTCAAGAGGCAGCAGACGGTACTGAATGTCAAGCTCCTGGAAAATCCGTACCATCTCTTCGACCACATAGCCTCTTCTTACCCACCTTTCTCCCATGTCCTGGAAGTTCATTCTATGTGTTGGCCACACTGCAAACTTTATCCTATTTAGTTCTTCTACATCCTTCATTATGATCATCGGTTCAGGATACCAGTGCTCCTTCTTGCCCTCAATGAAACTGTAATTGCAACCATAGGAAACAATTTATCAATCAGAGATAAAAAATTAACCCACCACAATCTAAAGTAGGAAGTAGCAAAAGATATTTACACATACCTGACTATTCTCTGTCTCATCATAACTATCTTATCTGCTGGAGTAGATATATGGATAGAGAATTCAATAGCATCTCCCGTGTGCGGACTACGATAGAAGTTAAAGATGGGCAAAGTTGCAAGGATACTGTTCGGATACGTGATTTTCGTGTTGTCGTACCTCAGAAAAACTGTAGTTAAGATGTTCATTTCTTCAACTACCATCTGAGAGTCATTGATAAACAAATTAGGCCCCAGACATGAAAATGAACAAATTTGCATAGAATGTGATGCAGGAAAAGATGAAAATTTACCTGAACTCCACCAATTTCACAACGATCTCCGACGTCAAATGGGTGCATCGCGAATAAAAATATCATTGCCTCAAATATCGTCTTGCATGTGTTACCGAAGACAAATGCCACAACCACAAGCTGAGAACTCACAAACAAGAGAAATTTGGTCGTGGCAATTCCCAGCACAATAAGCCATATAACTACTATAGCAATGGCAACTATTATGTTCACCATACGATGAAGTGTGTTCACAGCCGTTTTAGTGTCATTCAGTGTCAAAGCAAGTGCTCTGCGTTCTCTGAAGGCAGAGACCTGGAACAAATAGACAGCAGATTATCAAGCTAATAAACACAAGTTCAGGCATTTTTTGAAGGCATAGGGGTATTAAACACCACAACATGAAAGTCTTATACGCAGTTATGTTCATGTTCATACATGAAATTTTTCAATGCCTATGATTTCAAGCTGTTAGGTTTCTTAGTGATGGGCAGCAGAACTTTTTGTACTCACCTTTTCTTGTCTTCCTATTTTGGAATTCTAAGTTGATAAGTCAAGCAACCAAAATAACTAAACCAAACCTAACGGGGTTTGGTTCTGAGTCCAGTAACACTAGGCACATGAAGCTTACCACCCAATTTTTCAAGGAAGATTTGCTGATTCTCCTGTTCTCAGCTGCCCCTTCAAAGAGACTCATGGTCTTCACAGCCTCATCTTCTTCCATGAAACACATCAAATCCTCCAGGTAGATGTACCTGGCAGAAAATGGGTAAATTGAATGTTATCAAAAGATGGAACTTAATGAGGACAAGAAAGCTGAAGACAAAATCTTTACAAATTTTAATCAAAAGAAAAATTGCATACTTTTATGTTTTGAAGTGTTTTATTGATACTTCAAAACAGAAAGCGCAGAAAACATATGGTATATACTATTTTGTCAATCTTTGTATCCTTGTTTTTTATCATAACTCTTATTTCCTCGAGAACTGAGTATCTCCTCCTTTGCCATTCCAATTTATCAAAGAATCTGGTTACTTCTATTGGACTTGACATGCAGAGAAAAAGGAGCGTGGGTAAGATTTCATCCTCAACATTTATTTTCACTCTACATTATTTGCTCTCATATCTCATCAAAGACCCCCACCTCACCCAGATTCACATCCACCAATGTTGAGCAGCAGTACAAATATAAATGCAATCAGCAACACATAGTTACATTGTATCCATAAACCAAAGTAACTTAAAAATAACCTTATAAGTAGTAACAAGACCTCCCCCAACCTCTCAAGCTACATGAGTCCCAACTGTTTGCTCACTAGGCCCTATCCATAGAAGGCTGAAACTTAAAGGAATTGACGGAAGGGGAAAAACAACACCATTTCTAGAGAGAGAGGGAGAGAGAAATGACCTACTCAACTTTTTAAAGCTAATACCGTCCAACTAACCAAAAATAAAAAACAAATTAACTGACATTACGGAAGTGTAACTACCAGAGTTAAATCACAAATATCTACAACTACTAGAGGCAACAGATAAATGGCGTTAGTCATGCATTGATGAGTGACATTATATATGTCACGCAATATTGCTACAGATGGCATCCTTTTTGGCACAAATCATGTGATCTGAGGTTGTCAATTAAGAAACTAAAGTTCACATGTAATGTCAACAACCTACTAACTACAAGTATCTAGATTCTAAGGAAAACTGGGACAAAGGCTGCAAACCAATTTGACTTTTGAACATCAACGCATTTAATACCATAAGTGACAACAAACACAGGGTGTACGACATTAAAACTCTACATGCAAATGTGTTCAGGCTGTGGCTGATACAACTCTTTTTCTCTTCTTTTTTCAGATCAGAAATCAAGAACTCTAATTTACATAAATGAAATATTCCACTAACAACAATATAGCATAAACATGTTCTGGAAACAACAAAAATTGTCAACACTAAAAATAATGAACGAATCAGCTAACAGAATGACACTACAACTTCCAAATGTGAAGAAAACAATAATTGATAGCAAAATTCAAGTTCTCAAAAAGTAACAAATAGGAACGCAAGTTTAGAAACACCATAATACAGTCGAGCCAAGTTACAGACCAGATCATAAACGCAAACACGCATCATTATAATGAAGATGGGAACTAATGTAAACTTACTTGGAACCACGCCTAGCAACATTCTGAAATATCTTTTTAGCTGCGGCTTTGGCTTCAACTTCGCTCCTGATCTGAGTATCGGTCTCATCCTCGTTAGTGGTATCCACAATCTGCTCATCAAGTGTTGTAAGATGCCCCTTTCTAACTATATTAATTAGCCTCTTCATATTCCAAGCAGACACATTCTTGGGATTGAGCTTATGCAAGTGATCAATTGTGATCCCTTTCTCCTCTGCCTTCTTGGAAAGTGGCCTAGAAAACTGGTGCTCTTCCCAATAAGCCCTCCACTCGCAATCACCCTCCCGCTTCTCAAGGAACCACTGCCAATCACCCTCCCAATCCTCGAGGACGGGAATGCATTTGCCTTGAGGTCAGGAGGCATAGTAGCCCCAGCATTCTGAAGCTTCCTGACCTCATCAGCAAGCCTCTCTTCCTCCTCATCTTCATTTTGCATCTCAATCAACGGCCGCCCAGAAAGCGTTTCAATCACATACTGGTTGAAAAGCGCGTCCTGAATCCGATCGAAATACGATCTCACATGGAAAGACGAAGCAAGCACCTTTACAATCAATGTCTTCACCAACCAGAGCAAAACCCCAATCAAGAGACAAAACAAGACTTTGGTCACATAAGCAAGGGCTTCACTCTTGGTTTCCCTCTCCACCTTCTTATCAAACATGAAATGCCACGCAATTAAAACAAGGCCAAGCCAGAGACAATTCTGAACAGCCCTTCTAACTCCATAGACAAAATACAAAACCCTCTTGCGCAAAAGGAAATTCCTCTCTACAAAATACACTATAATCCTTATCCCCCAACCAGAAACCAATCTCCCACAAATCAAAACCAAAATCAAGACTTCCCATTTCCACAGCTTCAATTTCCACAAACTCTTGTCCCTCAAAATGGGTATGGTAAGCGTGCAAATCAGTGCCCCTACAATCAAAACCAAGCTTACCCATTGAAGCAGAGTCAATGCGTTAAAGTTAGCCCTCTTATACTCATGAGGCACATCCTCCTCCAGAAACGGGTCATCATCCTCTTCGTCCCCGCCCCGCCCCAACATCCCGGACTTCATCGGACCCGATTTCGGAATCTGGCCAGATTTCGGAATCTGACCAGATTTTGGAATCTGCCCCGACCTCGGGATCCGACCCGACCTAAAGTCCGGTTCCTCTGGCGGGTCCATTAATCTCGACCTGGTCTTTATCCTCAACAAATCGGACTTGTTCTTGTTAGCAAACGAAGGCTCTCGCCGGAACGACGCGTTCGACGTGCACCGAACGACGTCGTCCTGTCCGTCACTCAGCCTCCCGCTACGACGCCTTTCGTCGTCGGGCGAGTCCCTGTACCGCCTCCGAACCGACTCGTTCGGAGTCTCGACGGAGTCCGGCGCCGGCGCCTGGAACGAGACTTTGAGCTCCTTCGAGACTCGCGAGTTCCTCGGCGACTCGGCGACAGGTGGCAGGTCCCGCTCGTTCTGCCGTAGCTCCTCCATCTCCAAATCCATGTCCAACGACATGTCGCCGGAGGCTCTCTGCTTGTGCAGAAACTGACCAATCAGCTTCGACGGCGGATCCTCGGCCGTCTTCCGGCGCTGCGCGAAATCAAATCCCTGGCCATTTTTGCCGCCGTCTTCGTTCCAGAATTCGATGCTGGACTCCCGCCAAATCTTCCCGCCATTCTTGGCGGGGTCCGCCGCCATTGCGTCCCTGGTTGTGGTAGTAGCGCTGGAGGACGACTCGCCGTCGTCGATTTTGACGATGACCTCTCTCCGGTCAGACGAATCGACTGCGCTCATTGGTTGGCGGTGGTGGCTATCGTGATCAAGGAGAATGGGGAGCTGCTCGAGGCTGGGATCGTCTGCTCCGGCGGAGATCCTCCTCATGTGCTTGGCTGAGCCATGGGATTTGAACGATTTCTTGATCGAGAAATCCATACACGACACTAGTGATAATAATAAATAACAATTTTCTCCGATTAAAATATTAGCTATTAGTTTTTCTGTTAAATCTTTTTAAACAAATAAAAACGAAACGAAAAAGAGAAGAAACTGGAAATAATGTCAGGAAAGTGAGTGTTGTTTGGTATCTAGGAAAATAGTTGAATAATACAGAGGGGTTTGAATTTAGGGTTTGTTGGGAAATTAGGTTGACGCGTGTAATTTGGATGGTATAATAAAATGAAGCTTCTTTTTTAAAATAAAAAGTTGCAGAGCAGAGAGAGAGAGAAGGGAGAGAGTGAAGCTGCAACAGAGAAACGTGTGGCGCCGACGACGGGTATGGCGTATTGGTAATAAAGAGGAAGCAAAGATGGGTTGGGCCGCTTTGCATGGGTAGGTTTTTCAAACGTGCATTGTTTAATATTTCCAGATAGAAGAGCCCTGGAGGTTGTGTTTAATTACTTTTTTGTGCCATTACTTGAAAAGTACCAAAGGAAGAAATTCACGAGACACAGCAAATAACCCCATAAAGGCATGAATTTAGCTCACGTAAGGGTTTGTTTGGAACGGTCTTTTAGAAGGAAAAAAATAGTGTATTTCAGTAATAAAGTGCTTTATTGAGCTAGTGGGGCTTTTTTAATTTTACTTTCAAGTGCCTTTTTAAAAAGCATTCGGTCTTTAATAATAATTTTGACATTTTCAACATGCTTGTTTTATAAATTAAAAACACTTATGAACAAAGGTACTTCATTTAAAAGCAGTCCCAAACAGCTCTAAAAAATGAGTGGGGTAGACTAATGGTAATCTTGGGTTTGAATTTCCCTTGTAACAAATAAACCACAAAATAAAAAATTAAATTGTGACTAGATTATAAATTTTAGAAGTTTAAATACAGTTGCTTGGACCATAAAGGGAATGAGTAAAATTGCAGTACGTAAAGTGAATGTTTCCTACTTTGTGTATAACTCAAAAGGATTAATTGAATTCATCTGTCAAATTACGGAAATGCAATTGGAATTAAAAGTTTGGTCTCACAGGAACAATTACCAAAATATTAAAGTGAGGAGTTGTTTTAGATCCCTAATGTGCTCAACTTACCTTTTTTTTTTGCCCATTAATACTCTTTATAGCTTCGATACAATATGATTTACAGTGGATACCTAGGTGACACCACAATCAATAGCAAAATTACAACCTTCCAGACAAATTAAGCATTTCATCAATAGTATAGAATCAGCATTCGTTTACGTAACATTGCTCGTTAGAAAATGGCCCAAATGATCTCTAGCAATTAGAAAACCAATTTGGACACTGACAGATATAACATAGTATTTAATTTATTTTTTCTGGACTCACTGTAGCATTTATTTATGAAAAAACAAAAAAAAAACATTATCACATCATTTGTATAATAATTTCGTGTTTCTAACATTTTCCATTTGGACATGTAAATTCGACTTTTAGTGGATTTGGACATGAACAAGGAAGGAGGGGTATAGTGGGAAATGTGCAGCGCAGTGCCTCCAGATTCGCGCGCTAAATTCGGGTGAGGTCTGTAACGTTTGCTTCTCTTCTTTTAACTACGTGGCGCAACTCCATTTGAAACTCCAGAAAAGCCCGCGAAACTTTTTCGAACGACACAGCGTTGACACAGTCGCATCCGCAACAGAACACCACGCCTCTCCGATATCATGACGTGGCAAGCATCGGACGGTCTGTCCCTTCCCCTTAAAAATACACCATGTGACAGTACCATAATACGACAACAATCACGGCACTAATAGAATACGCGCTACGTGTCGAAGACTCCATGAGTCTAGTGCGGCTCTGTTCGATTAATATATTTATTTATTAAATTCCGCCGTTGGACTTGGATGAACGACAATGGGCAGAAATGGAATGTCGTTCGGCGCATTAAAGAATTATCGGTTTGTGACATAATGAGAGGGATGGACGTATGGTTGTCGTGGTTCATTGGACTCTACATGCCAGGTCTGGTGTGTCCACTGGTCCAAAGTCAAACCAACCAAAAGGGAAAAGTGATTTTCAACTTGTTTGTTTACGGTCACTATCTTAGTGGGAGGATCCATCGTGATCTATCTACAGCTTTCTGCTTTATGTGTCATACTGGGGATTAGTTGTCACCTAGGTTAGTTAGTTCTAACCTATCACCAAATTAGACTTAGAGCTTGTCCGGAATTATTTATATAAAAATCACTTATGTTCGTAAGCGTTTTTTTAACTAATATGTCAAGAAATATTAGAACTGTTTATGGTTGTTATAGAGTGTTTTTAATCATTCTGAAAACTATCCAAAACATGCAAGTTTGCAGAAAAAAGAACTTCTAATTTTTTGCACATCAAGTACAATTCAATTAAAAGATGGCATGCGTATGATTAGTTTAATATAGTTTTATTTCTTAAACACGTATCCTTTTTTGATTGAATTGTACTACCGCTCAGTATTGTCATGCATCATGGACCACGACACTGAGATATTTTTTCTCCATTTTTGCATGGAATCTATGTAGGCATTATAATATTTTTAGTATTTTTCTCCTTTTGACGATATTGTTATAAAACCCATATGTTAATCTTGATGGCGTATGGAGCAAAACACTACGGACAACCAAAACCCCACCCAAGATTTCCACGCTACCAATCATCTTTATGCAGGTGTGATTGCATTAGTCCCATAAACATGTAAGCGTGCACTTACCAAATTATATCAACAAATGCTTGTTGTGATGTGAAAGAGAAAGGACAAATAATTGGTTGTATATGGTTGTCAGATAGGGAATTTTGAATTTAATACCGAATCAATTCAAATCCTGTATGCAGAAGACAGGCGGTGTTCAGATTGAAAAAGGAACCTAGTTTTTTTTTTTTTTTTTTTCAACACGCAGTATATTCCCAAATCTGAACAAAATTTCGATGTGGATATATGATGTATAACATAAAGATATATTTTTTTTTATAGCAGACATAAAGAATTTTTATAGCCAAGTCTAGAACTTTCACTCTCTTTTCTTTCGCCACCTAGAACTTTCAGTTTAACAAAGGCCCCTTTTATCCTATTTTTCATATGGAGGATCCTGAAAAGGTATCTAGTCTACCACTGCCAAGTGTTCCTAAGCTCCTTCATATTCTATAGTGGTCTATAATCATCTTTCTGTCCTTAAAATTCTTTAAAACAAAAACAAAACAATAAAAACAACCACAACCGCATACGCTTTACAAGCCCAATTGACAAGTAAGGCGGCCCAATTCTAGGCCCGATCTTGGCACTCTCCTTTGACAAAAAGAGGACTTTGTTGGGATTGAGCCGTAAATCGGGCTGACCCGGCAATGTGATCGAAATGTCGAGCCCCGCGATTTCCCGATTGCTTTAAAAAGAAGACAAAGAAGACTCACGACACAATGATGCTAAACTAGCCCCGGTTCTATAAACCACTAATCGCAATCCTGACCATTTTAAAAACAGTTGAGATATAGAAAACTCCATATGAATGAATAACACTAAGAAATCCAAAACTAAAAGCCAGCTAATTGCAAAGCCAAGGAATTGGTCAAAGAAAATTTCACGACAATATATTGTCATTGTAAAGCCTCAGGATATTTGCAAAGTTACAAAGCTCATCCGAACCATCGTCCTTGTTAACTGTTGAGTGCTATGATAAATCACAAAAATAATATAAAGGGAATGGTTGGTCCAAAAAATGAGCTCTAACAAATCAGACGGAGGAAATAAGTTGATCAAAGAGAACGTAATACTGTACATGGTATGTGAGAGAAATGGTTGGGGGAAAGCCACGCAAGGTAAATTCCTTTGCTCATGTTATAAACATCTATGTGCCTTCGATTAGTGATGACCGCGCCTAAGGACGGACAGAAATCCTCCTGATGATTTGCGTTTTTCTTCTCCTTCATCGCCGATCTGTTAAAAAAAAATGGTTTAGTGTTACCTTTGCTCATTCTATTCGGACATGTTTTCCAAATGACTACACAGGATATCAATGTCATGTGACAGCACCCAGAAGTTATACCTCTTTGGCTAACGGCTGCAGCATTTCTATGATTTCCGAGAAGTCAGGTCTTAATGCTGGGTCTTGTCGCCAGCATTTCTCAAGCAGCTCAACAAGCTTTGGATGCGTATTCTTTGGGATAGTCGGCCGTAAGCCCTGGAAAACCATGTCATTGAACCATGTCACTAATAATACATTGTTTGCAACAACGTAGATGCATCACTCAAAGCAGAATATGCCTTTGGTTGGAATGGAGAATACTGTACCTTTTGGACAACTCCAACAGCTGCTTGTAATGGGGTCAAGTATTCATACGGAAGCTGCCAATTGAAACAGACGACAATCTAAACCGAGAGCAAAAAATATAAGAAACAACCATTACAAAATAATTCTATCAACAAAGCAATACCTTTCCCGTCAGTAACTCCCATAACACAACCCCAAAGCTAAAAACATCAGCCTTGTGATCATATGGCTTGTGTTCTATAACCTTCAATGCAAAACAACTGTTGTAAGGAAATGAAAAGATAAGAAACCAATTAGAATTTTTCTAATAGGAAAACACAGACAGATTCATGGCAGGAAGTTCGTTAAAGAAAAACTTTTTTTCTTAGGCGTCACTTTGAATCACACTTTTTAAACAGAAAACAAGCATAAAATAATGTTGTGTCATGGTAAAATGTCAAACACAGGAGCTGTGACCATGAGAAACCGTCCAACATCTGAGACAACCCAGATTAGTCAACTCTCTCTCTCTCTCCAAACATGATTCGACCTTGTCAACACCATAGCATATATATATACATATAATAAGTACAAATAAGACAAAACTAAATAGCGGTATGCATGAAAACAATTTCAGTCAACTTTAAGGCTGAAAGTACGTACCTCTGGAGCCATCCACCGATACGTCCCAGTTTCTGCTGTCATTACTCCAGATTGAGATTTTACTCTGGCAACCCCAAAATCAGCAACCTTAACAACCTGTAAGAGGAAGCATATATCAGGGAGGGTTTAAAAACGAAAATGTATTTATCTCTAGCAGTACCTGGCACCTAAATCACACAGAATTGTTTTATTCACATTACTAAAATATGAAGGGGTCTCTTACTTCATTTTCATCCATCAAGAGATTGGCAGCTTTTAAATCCCTGTGGATTATGTTATTCTGGTGCAAGTAGGTCATTCCCTTGGAAACATCAATTGCTACCTTGAGCAAGGCTGGGAGCTTAAAAACACCCTTCTGTTTATGCAAGTAGTCATACACACTTCCACCAGACATATACTCTGTCATAAGACAAAAATAAATCATAAAAATGGAAACTAGGGAATAAGTATTTGATATAACAAAGCATCAACTATGATTTTTATTTCAATTACCAAAATAAAATCATTGGAATTACCTGTCACAATGCACAAGCTTGGAGGCTTGGTACATGCACCAATGAATTGTACAACATTCTTATGTCGAACTTTCCTACAAGTTAAAAAAAAAACTTTGTTAAATGAAAAGAGTTATTGTAGATTTTAAACCCTCCCAATTTTTCTATTACAAGAAAATAAAACTGTGAAGTGAATGACAAATTGAAGATCACTATGTTACATAACAATCACTAACATGATAACATCTAAACGAATGTTGAGTTGAGGCGTGAAATCTAATGACCTTAAATTTTTAAATATTTTTAAGTTAGTACATTTCTCATGATTTCCAACAGTTGTACAGAACTTCTCTATTCATGCGTCCTAGACCACAACATCTTGGTTTTCTTTAGAAACTGCCATTACAAGAAAATAATGGACAAAAATTACTGCTCTTGAAAATTTACACTGACACCACTTCCAGCCTAATATTTTGTGAACAAGTCAAACCTGAGCCCTAGATAATGCTCATGTGGCAATTGACTTTGGGCAATATTCCCAGGTCAGTTAAAATTAAAATAATGTGCCTGTAGGTCAATATTAATTGATATACCTCATAATATAGACTTCCTGGGCAAAGTCTTTATGCATATCTGAATTTACACACTCAGGCTTGAGGACTTTAATGGCCACTTCTTGAGTACAGTATGTACCTTTATATCTGATCAAAAATCCAAAAAGTAAGTGAATTGCCACTCAAAACTGCATGCTTAGCTGGGTGACAAAAAAATGAAGGGAAAACAGATCCAAGCAGTAAATAAGCATCATATACTGCAAACTTACAAATCACCACAGGATCCAGATGCAACTTTGTTACCAAACGTCAACTGTCTAGGATCAATCTCCCATACATCAGTCCCATCATTGGGTATTGTGAGATGAGTAGGTTCAGATTTGACCCTTATTTGATCATGCTCGCTACTAGAAGATGATGATCGATGAGTTGGCGGCCACGGACTCTGCATAGAAACCCAAAGTTTCAATTACAGTAATGCATTTTGACTATCAAATGGGGAAAAAGAGGGAAGCACGATATAGTTCTGCTCAGTTAATGAAAAACTGAAAGAACATTATACCAATTGGACATTACTCGCTCCCAATTTGATAATTAAAAAAAATTGAAAAAAGAAGAAGAAAAGAATAAGTAACAAAGAATCACCTCAATCTTCAAAACTTCCTTTTCCAATGCAGTCTTAAGCTGCTCTGTTTCCTGTTTCAACACCAAGTCAGCTGCTCAGTTGCTTGTTGTAAATAAGATAAAATGCTTTTTGCAGACAGTTTGAAAAGCCAAAGTTGTAATACATCCTCAATAAAACACTCAATTGAACCAAAATCATGTTTACCATCTTAAGCAAACATATGCTTCACAAAATCCAAGCAAACAGAAAAACGCCAACGTGAAAAATATAATACAATATAAGAGAGTGTGGCTTTATTTTCAATCCCATGCTTTACAAAATTGTTGGAACTTTGGCAGTCATTTTATTTGAATAGTTAAACATATATACGTGAGTATCTACCTCATAAGGCCAGCCATCGACAACAAAGACATCCAAGGAGTAACCATCTAATGTGGAAAAAGCATGCGCTTCTTGGATGTTCAGCCCAATCTCCGCGAGCAACGAAGTCAACTGCCAAAATTATTATGAGAGCAACAATGACCATGAAGAATATCAGATACTTTGATGTATGAGAGATAAAAAGTTTCAAAGTTGAACTACATATTTCATGTGTATGAAGACAATATCAGGTTCAAATTAGGTGAGTATCTTATGTTTAGAGATCAGTAATTTGCAAAGTCTCCAAACTCAAAGTGTGTTTATTGTCAAAAGCTTAGGTCAGACACACAGATACAAAAAATCTTATGAAGATTACTTGGTTTTAATTTCAAAGAAAGACCCATCAAATACCTGACTGAGTAGTTTTGGCTTGTCGTCTGTTGAGAAAGTGATTTCATGCATGGGCCTGCATCATTGTCAATCAAAATTAAGACAAATCACAACTTATTTGCACTGAGCCACTTCGCTTCACTAGTGACACTAGAAATCACTGGCATAAAAATACAGTTTATTTACTAATGTTCAGGTTCAGTTAACATTTCAATGGGGAAAAATGAAAATCAAAGCTTTAAGCATAGATAAGTAAACTTAATCTAGCTAGCATTTGGATGAGTGGTGACATGCAGTATATCAAGCATGTCAGAAACTTCATTTGTGGAACCAAATATCAAGTAAGTCCATGGCTAACATCAACAAAATGGCCAATATGCAACCAATTTAAAGGATACATAATTCAAATAATTATCACACTTAATGAAGATGCATTTCAAGAGCCTATGATACACTCTTTAAGTAAAAACTAGGAGAGAGAAATATTTTTTTCAAAATCTAAGAGCCAAACTGAAACTCTTTCCAAAAGAGAGATGCAGTGAAAATATATTCCCTAGAGACTGAAATGGCTATTTACCGAGTCAACTCTGTGCTGCCATGCACAGAATGTTCGCCATCCTCATCATTAGCTGTATTTGCTTCAAGTGCAAGGGCTTCGAGGTTAGGAGATGAGCCAAACGCTGGAGGAGGATGTATACTGACATTTGAAAAGCCAACTAGAGTTGTCAGTAATGTTTAACCACAACCAGGCGGTGGGATGAACAGAAAAAAGAAGGTAAACAACTTTATTCGCAGACTATTTGTGTGAAATATTTGGGAACTGCATTTGTAAATTTGGATAAATTTAGGAAACCAAATAAGAGTACCTTTGTCTGCTAGATAACTTTGAACTTTGGGCAGCATCTTTACCTATAGAATCTGAATGGATAGAATCAGCTGTATTCCCATCTGGGGTGGGATGAACCTACACAAAATTGTGATTCCCAGAATGCATGAGGACATGTATCAAAGTTTAAGAATGGTAAATGGGAAATAAATTTCTATACAATTAATTTACCTAAAGAACTAAAGGGAAAAGGAAGAAATTATGAAGGAAAATTACAGCAGAACATGGGATTTAAGACTTTGTTTCAGTGGTGATTTTTGAATGACTCATTGATAATTTGTAATCTTACAAATCTAGACTTTTAGGAGTGGCAAATTTTCCAAACAACATGTAAAGAAAGGATGTAGTTCATATATAAATAACCTGTGTTCAAATGGGAGCTAGTAGCATAGCTAATCTGACCAGTCTTGACTCTTGGAACATGAACAGACTAAAAGGAGTGTGATGCAGATTGCATTGAAGGTAACAACTAATACCATCCTCCAGTCTTGACTCGAGGATTTTTTTTTGGAAATGAATCTTACTCAAGGGCAAACATTATTAAGGTCATGGAACACATTATACCGCGGCTAGGACTCCTTAACACAATACTGACAACTTTGAATGTGACATAATAAACATTTTGATTTAATACGCTAGGCCTGATCCAAATCCAATTTCTAAACTTAATCAAGAAAAGATACACTAAATCTGTGATGACAATAACGATGCACCAGCCACAGAAAATGACAAGAAATAACACGCCAGCACTCAAGGATCAAGAAAATCTTCAACATTGGAAACAACGGTTAGCAAGTCAGATGTGTAGTCGTCAATGATCTAACCTGTACAAGCCGGACTTCAATCGCTGGTTTATGAGCAGGATCGTGAGCCAAATGCAGTAATCTTTTGTGCATAAGCACATCTTCTGCCCTCTCCACATTCACATCCAATGCGTACCTGAAATTGCGCAAGTACAAGCCAGTGCCTCAACTCATCAAAACTCGTTTCTAATTCTACAAAATAATAAAAAGAGAGTACTGAAACGATTAACATTTTAAAGCCTGCTTGTGAGAAATAATGAAATAGAGCCACAAAAACTGATCCAGTTCTATTAAACCTCTAATATTTCAAATAAAAGTAGAATAATGTGTTTGAGAATTGCTAAATCTGCTTCATTCTACTCTGTTTGGCTCGACAGAAACTTAGGTCATAAGGTGAAGCACCAGATCACTACCAAACCAAGACATACAAGAACAAACAGAAATTGAAGGAAAAAATAATTTACATATCCTAGATTCAGAAGCTAATCTTCAATTAACAGATTCAAAATCAACAAAAACCTTATGAAAAAATAATAATTAAAACACTAGCAATAGTACAAACACACTCACACACACACACATATACATATAGATATACATGCACATAATATTACCCAAAAAAAATTAAAATGGAATAGTATGAAAATATGAGTACTAAAAGAGCGAAAGGTACCGAGTGGGGAGGCGATTGAAGTGAGCCCAAAGTTCATCGTCGAAGCCAGGTCGAATAGCTTCGTCGTTGTTGGAGTTCTTGAGGCGACGAAGAACCTCATTGTAGACCTCAAGCTTCTGCCTCTGCTGCCGAGACTGAGCCGGAGACGACGTGTCGTACGCTCTACTGCCACAGCTCTCGCTGTTGTCCTCCGTCACCATTTGCCGCAAACACGACGGAATTTGAAGTGCCGGATAAGCAAGGGAAAAAAATGGCGGAGAGAGAGAGAGAAAGCGGAGGAGGAGGAGGAGAAGATCGTCCGTAGGTTACTTTTACGTGAAACGACGAGCAGCGTTTATATGGTGAACGCGGATTTGAGAGTGAGGGTTGAATAATAAAATCACAGCAAAAAATTTATAAAAAATTAAAAAAATCTTTTTATATGATGACAGTGAGAGAGGAGGCTCAATCTCTTTTAACGGCGTAGTGCGCACCATTGGCGTTGTGAATCATGCCGAGGTGGATCCTCTACATTTCTACCCAAGCTGAGCCGCTTTGCAAATTCTGCTTATTATTTTATTTTTTGGAGGTAGCAAATTACTTGATTAACATGAGAAAAAAAATTCCAATGTGATGGCGCTCCATCAATTATAGTGATCCTTCACCCGTTTCCTTCCTCATAACATATTTTATTAACCGATACGGATTTGGCCAATAGTTTAGATTATCAATTGCATTTTAAAAACTTTATATTTATTAAATTATTATTATTTTTTATCCCTCATAAACGATATTAGAGATGGAAGATTCAGACACAAGTTCTCGGGTGGAGGTTAACTACTATTATCCTGGCTAGAATTTTCCCTATTATCCTACCAGACCCTTGCTGCAGTCTTGATTTTTAGTGTTGATTAATTTTTGGGATATGTTTAAATTTAATTAATTAATTTCTATGAATCCCTGACGACAAAGCCACGTTCCCCCTGGCCAATGAGACGTCTCTGAATTCCCTCCCTCTCCTCCTCTCCACTCACCTTTCTCTCACAATTACCAAAAGCAAACACAGAGTAGCATATTCTGGGGTGTCCACTGATTTGGATAAGCTCGTAGCACAAAGACCATTATGCCCCTCCCTCGTTAATTTAGTTTTATATATTGGCCTCTTGTGTAAGATCAATGGACCCCATCAAGAGACAAGGCCAAATTTTGACTCCTAATTGTTTGGAGCAGCACTGGACCACTACCCATGCACCGAGGGTACAAGTGTAATTTTGTTGTCGAGGGGGTATCTTGATGATCAAGTAAAAAAAAAAGACTTTGATGCTTCTGCTGCTGAGAAAGCGGTTGGGTTTAATATGAATGAATTCATAAGAAAAACGTGAGGGGCAGATAGGTAATTAAAAGGGTTCAGTGAGATATACCTATCAGTTTGTGTTTCTTGATTGCTGTTTGATGCAGGCATCTGAGGTGGAGAATTAACACAAGTAAATATATTGATAGGAAAATGTGTCATGTATTTTTGTTACATGGAAGAAGAAATTTAAGAAGAAAAAAAAAGTTGTAAAAAACTTTATATACTGAGAATCTAATTCACCATCATCAATGGTTGCTTTTGGTAAAATTCTACCATTTGGCTTCACACAGGCCGCTACATCATTTTATATATAGGACCACCATTTTCTTATGTCTATAATCTCCAGCAAAATATTTATTTACCCTAAATTATGTTTCCTTTCACCCCTAACCACAACTCATCCGTTAATTCTTCAATATTGGGTCCAGTTCTCCACTTAGGGATGGCAAAAATCCTCTCAGGTGCGGGTCCCTCATTGGGTCCCCAATCCTAATGGGGGAGATTTCAAGGTCAAATGAGTATCGGGTATGGGGATCCCCGAACTTGAAAAATCCCCGACGAGTATAGGCATGAGATGGTATTGGCATCCCTCATCCTTAACCCGACCCGAAATATATATGTTTATATTTAATAAATATATATAATTATAATATTATAATATTATGTTTAACCCTAAGTTAACCTCCCTCTCCTAATTCTTCCCAATCTTATCTGAAATTTCATATTGATGTAATTTTGAATAGTTGAGTTGAACTTTATAATTAATTTGGATGTGTTGAATGATAATTTAATATGAAACTTAATGTTAAAATGTATTATAAATATTTTTTATGCAAAAAAAATGGGTATGAGGGATAGTCCCCCGATGGGGACGGGGATGGGGATTCCCAGAAACTTATTAACGGGATGGGTTCGGAGACAGGAGTGGGGATGGAGAGCGGGGACGAGGATGATATTGTCATACCGGGCCCCTACCCGGCCCGTTGCCATCCCTACCTCCACTTAATCACCCAGGTTCGAGTTCATAAGCAGTGAAAATTGTTCTATGAAGACTCACTTTCGCTACGGCTCGATGTTGAATACAACAACTAAGATTTCCTCTTTCTCAATGCATAACATAATATTTTTCATGGGTAATCATCTGTTTTTCCTTACGAAGTATATCGGTAGTGTTAATTTCCATCCTAAATTATACAAACTAGTCAATCTACCCACCAGCATATTCCTAATACTTCCATCGAATATGCTGTCAAATAAAGTCATGTGTGGTGACTCGTCACTAATTCAGTTCACATAACTTAGCTGGTGAAAAAAAAAAAATTAGCCCATGACAAGAGATGAGTTTTCATTAATTTATGACTATATGTGGCCTCACCATCGTCAATGGTTGCTTTTGGTATAATTCAGCCATTTGGCTTCACACAGGCCACTGGATCATTTTATATATGGGACCACCATTTCCTCATGTCATTTATCTCCCCCCCTAAACTATGTTTCCTTTCACTCCTAATTACACCATAACTCATAAGCTAATTCTTCAACATTCGGTTTGAACCTTCACTTAATCACTCAGGTTCGAGTTTATAAGCAGTGACAATTGTTCTATGAAGACTCACTTTCGCCACGACTCTATGTTGTATACAACAACTGATATTTCCCCTTTTTCAATGCATAACATAATATTTTTCATAGGTAATCATCTGTTTTTCTCTATGAACTATATCGATAGTTGTTAATTTCCCTCCTAAATTATACAAACTAGTCAATCTACTCCACCAGCATATTCCTAATACTTCCATCGAATATGCTGTCAAATAAAGTTATGGTGACTCGTCACTTATTCAGGTGAAATAAAATATTTATGTTGTAGTACCAATCAACTAGCACGAGCTCAGGGTACTATTGTCTAGAAAGAAGCGGGAAGCACCATTGTATAGTACAAGTCGTGGTTGAAGAGTTAAACCCTAGTTGTTTTATAGTCACCAAGTTTATAGCCCATAATCCCATAAGCTAAACATGCAAATTGTGGATTAGGGTTGAAATAAAATATTAATTCAACCAAATGACCAGAAAATATGATGTAATTAAGCTAGCTTGTCATGATGATGACATGGCCAACCATGTTGAAAATTTCAAGAGTCAATTTTTAAGTAACAGCTGCATGAAAATACATTTTGATTAAATGAATAAACAAACAATACGTTCCTAGATCACGAAGATACTCATAAATTTAAAAATATTATCCTCCATAATTAAAAGATTAGACTGGAATTAAACAATCACGTGGGATGAGGAAACCCGGCATCGTACCATCACGTGGCGCGAGGGGAGGACACGAGGAAGCTGTTGACCTGCAGGAGCGAGTAGAGGATCCGCATCCCGCCAAAGGGAATAAACCGCCGGGTTGGGGTTTGGTGGATCCAGCAGCGTGGGAGATGAGCCTCTATGAGCCACGTGGAGCCACGTGGAGGGAGGTGATTGGGTGAGGGGGAAAAGCAACCTTTGGAGGCGGTGAAGGGGCAAATTAAGCAGCCAACGAGGAAAAAGAGGATGAGGATTGAGGGGTGCCAGCGAGGCGGCGAGCGGTCCGCGATGGAATAGAAGGTGGGGACAAGAGAAGTGCGAGTCTTCCGAGTCCAAAGTCCAACACTCCAAACCATGTTTATAGGTAAGATTAATAAAATATTACTTATTAAATCTTATCCAAACCCAGCTTTGTTTTTGCCTGTTTGGTGTTTGTCTAATCTCTACTATACATGACTATAAATAGATTGATCTTGCGGGTTGATGAAGAAGGGCAAAATGGGCAATTGGAAATTTAAAAAATTTCAAATTTTTACATCAACGGACAAGAATCACATAGTACAATGGAGAATTTATTCACAATACATCAACGGTTGAATTGGTATTTGTTCAACTTCACGCATATGAATGACTAATCATAGCATACCTCAAAATATATTTTACTGCCTGTCAGCATAACACTAAAATAAACTCATCATTGAGGACTTTCATTGGGAGTTGATGAGAATTAGGGCAAATTTGTTAGTGGAAATTAAATTTGTTAGACTTCTGATAACATTAGTTGTTCAAGGGTGAAACTACTCCCCCAACTAAATTTAGGGGCCACGTACATCAATGATCAAGAATCACATAGTTCATTTGATAATTTATACTCACAACATCAACGGTTGAATTAGACACTCACGTGAATAACTGGTCATAATATACCTCAAAATATATTTTACTGCTTGTCTATAAAGAAAGGCATAACACTAAAATAAACTCATCATTGAGAACTTCCATTGGGAGTTGATGAGAATTAGGGCAAATTTGTTAGACTTCTGATAACATTAGTTGTTCAAGGGTGAACTACTCCCCCAAATGAATTTAGGAGCCACGTACATCAATGATCAATGATCAAGAATCACATAATCCGTTGGATAATTTATACTCACTACATCAACGGTTGAATTAGACTTTACTCAACTCCACTCACTCACATAAATAACTGATCATAGTATACCTCAAAATATATTTTATTGCTGGTCCAGAGAGAAAGGCATAGTACTAAAATAAACTCATAATTGAGTTAAGGTTGGCTGGTGTAGGTCCAAGATGTCCTTGAAGGAGCTGTCCAACGTTAACTTACGGAGGTGTGGATAAGATTATACAGGACCATTGCACCTCAATGACAAATTATTATGGTCCACTTTTGACATCAGTCACATGCATTATGAATAAGGGTTGTTAGACTTTGCAAACTGACCGCTATTGTAGTGATTTAGAGTAATTGTTATTCCAGAAGAAAATTTGGATTCGAGCCATAACATACATATAATGTGTGTGAATTAAGTATATTATCGTCCATCTTAATAAAAAAAATCCCTAAAAAAGAAATGTTTGTTAGACTTTGATAGTCAATCTCAATACAAACAAATTTAGTGATGAGTAACAAATGTGCTATTGACGAGAGGATTAATTTAGCTGTTAGAAAAGTGTTTGTATTGAACACGAATTCATATAAGAGATTATAGTCAATGTCGGTATCAATAGTTGATATAACAATGCGTTTGGATGAGGAAATTTAAAGATACAAAGAATTTCTTAAATGACGGAATTTAAAATAACGGAAATTAATGTTCTATAATTTTTAAAGTTTATTGTTTGGGTGACGGATTTAAAATACGGAATTTAAACTTTATTTGTAAAGTTATCTTTTTTAAAAACTCAATCTCTTGGGATTTTAGAAATGATGACTTTTAGATAGAATTTAAAGTTGAGATTTATGATCTCCAAATTCCATGTTTTTTTCCACGTAGAATTTCTAAATTTCTATGTTTTTTTTAATCCAAACACGGGAATTGGTTCACGTCAATTAAGAAATTCTAAGTTTTGTCAAAATCCCAAGTTTATTTCCCTCATCCAAACACACCGTAAAATTTGTGCGTCTTCAAGAAGTTTATATGAACAAAATAATAGATTAAAAGTGAAACAAAAGTCCGAATCCAATAAGGCGTGATCATCACACCCAACTTGTATTTCCCAACGAATCGTTCTATTTTGATAAGTCGTGAATGTAACGTGTCAAATTATATGATAAATTCGTATTTCATATACACAGACGCATCCAATGTTGTTTGATAATTATTATTTGAATTGCGTAAGAGATAATATATATATATATATATATATATTTTCCTGCACTAGATTAGGGTTTAGGGTGGAAGACAATTGAAAACAAAACAAAGATTCAAAGAACATTATATTAATTCTGTGATTCATACGTTCTTAATGACTTGTTGCAAAATTAGAGGAGTTGGCACATTCAATGAACCTAGACAAATTAATTTATCACTGTCCATTGAATGAGGACATATTTCCTCTTTGAAGCCAACCCTTTTCAATTGTCTTCCACCCCAAACCCTAATCTAGTGCAGGAAAAAGCCAAAAATAATAATAATAATAATAAAATATATATATATTTATCTCTTACACAATTCAAATAATAATTATTAAACAATATTGGATGCGTCTGTGTATATGAAATACGAATTTATCATTTAATTTGACACGTTACATTCACGACTTATCAAAATAGAACGATTCGTTGGGAAATACAAGTTGGGTGTGATGGTCACGCCTTATTGGATTTGGACTTTTGTTTCACTTTTAATCTATTATTTTGTTTATATAAACTTCTTGAAGATGCACAAATTTTACGGTGTGTTTGGATGAGGACATATTTCCTCTTCCGTCACCCTTTTCTTTTTCCTATGTTGTTGCAAGATTTGGTGCATTCCACATTACAATTGCAAAAATTAATGCAACAAGTTACATTGGTGTTACCTAATTTCAAGAATTAAAATATCAATAAAGGAAATTAACAAAGAACAAAAAACAAAAAAACCATTGTTGTCACACTCCTTATGCAATCATGCATATATATATGCCCGATTCAGTAGTATACGTTGGTATTAGAAGTTATACAAAAGAAGGAAGAGAAAGAATAGAGTAGAAACGAGACAAATATTGTTGGCTTAAAAGCGTAAATGAGTGGAGTTGATAATTTTAGTGGTAGAACATTTTATGTTTATATTCGTGAAAAAGTTCAAACATAACCATTTTATTTTTTGGGTAAAAAATGAAATGATCATGGAAAAAATTATGGGTCGAGAAAGTGGGAATTTTTCACACGTTTAGAATGATGAGGCATGCATGTTCCAAAGACTCATTCCTGATTGATTTATTTACTTAGAAGTTGCCATTTTGAAGGCAGACATGACAAGTATTTTATAATCCTTCAGCTAAGAAAAATGGGATCAGACCGACATTTATTTCAAAGTCTCTCTTTGGTATTTATTTAAATTTTCCCCTTGTAAGTCGTCTCATTTTAAATGTGTAAAATAAATGTGTCACTACCAAAATAAAATATAAACATAGCACTCGGATCGGATATGACTTTCTTGTAGAAAAAATAGTTTTTTTTTTGGGCTTAAGCCCAAGAAAATTCATGAGTCAGGAATAGTCGAAGTACTCTACTACTACCACAAGCCATTGTGAGTCCATTTTATTTTTCATTTGAATTCTAGAATTTATAGATGTAGCACTTAACTATTTGAAAGGAAAAATGTGGAGGGTGTATAAATGTACAAACTTAATTATTTCATTTGTTAAAAAAAATTAAAGGCAGCTCACTTCTAGAAAGAGAAAAAGAAAACATTCACGAACTTTTATGGTATGCTTACTTACTTCAAATGAGAGAAGTCATAAAGCCGAAAGTCAATAATACGAGAGAGACTGGATTATGGGATACAAACTTTTATGATATGAAATCATAAAGCTGGAAGCCAATAATATGGGAGAGACATTGGATTATGGGATTTAATGTGAAACTCACATACTTTTTGCTTCCGTATCTAAGAAATCAGCATATTTTCACCACCTACCATTGTGCTTGCTGACTTATCCAAACTCAGCAGATCAACCGGGTCTTATTGTAAATCATTACACATAGATAAGGAAGTGGATTATGTCTCAACGGCCAGACACCGTCACTAGAGGCATCAAACCTCAGGTCTTGGATATACCTCTACGAAAGGAGTCCACCGACAAAACCTCCAAAACATTGGCAATGAGTCATATAAAAAGCAAGTGATACATGGTGAAACAAATTTATTATACAATTAAGGGAAAATACAATTTCCAATTTATCCAAAATAGTTACAATACAAAGATCAAGAGGTCCACAAGATCACAGATTTGGAGTAAAATCATACAATCCAACTTGCTAAACTCTAATCAATGGTCCATGATACATTTCAAGTTTCTTCATAACACAACAATATACACAAGAAAATCACAAGCATATTGCATACAGGCACATAGCAGGAATTTAAACGGCGGATTACTCCATTGCTTCTGCATTATCTTCTGCATTCACCATTTCTTCATCAGCATTCTCATCCTCGCCGTCTAGAAGCCAACGTTCAAACTCGTCCATCTCATCATAGTCATGCATGTAAAAATCATCCGAGTTATCCCATTCCTCGACTCCCAGCTCCTCGCCACGGCGGGACACACGCAAGAACGGTCTGCTTCGAGCTAAAGCATCTACCATATCTCTATTTACACTGCCTGTAACTCCTAACCATCTCAGCCTTGGAAAATATGGTTTCTTCAGCCAACAGAATGAAAGCGGAGTAATGCCACCACAATTAAACAGATCCAACAACCGCAGGCTGTTACCATGCCACCTCTCCTCGTCAACCACCATTGAGGCTAATGCCATTACCGAAGTGTCACCTATTAGTGGGCATTGTCGCATTCGTAGTTCAAGTATTGGAACCCTACTTTTTGCCAGTAATAGAACTGCATTGTCGGAGAGATTAGGAAGATTGGACAGGTCCAGTTCTTGCAACTCCAAATTAGAAGAGCCATCAAATAGA
The DNA here is from genome assembly GCA_018703695.1 of Prunus fruticosa. Classification (NCBI taxonomy): domain Eukaryota; kingdom Viridiplantae; phylum Streptophyta; class Magnoliopsida; order Rosales; family Rosaceae; genus Prunus; species Prunus fruticosa. The sequence continues at coordinate 36,304,127 of CM031924.1, forward strand.
GCAGAGATGCATTTATCTGTAAGTTTCTTGCACCCTCTAACAGACAATGAAATTAGTGAACTTATAACCCCTGGTCTCAAATATGATAATCCTACATCACTAATATCAGAGCCATCCAATAATAACGCCTTCAATTTAGGAAGAGTGCTTATGGCTTGGAGGGCTTCATCCCCGAGGTTTCTGCAATCTCTCAAATCAAGAACTTTTAGATCCTTATTAGAAGCCAAACTAGTAACTGCATGGTTGGTCAAAAGAGTACACCGTCTCAAGCTAACGTGTGTTAAAGACAGGGAAGTTGCAGAAATGTCATGAAAAACCAAATCCGTTAACTGAGTCCCATGAGACACCCTAAGCTTGTATAACTTGGAGCAAGAATGCAAGATGGTTTTGAAACCTGTGTCAGTAACACGACAAAAGCCACCTAGAAATATGCTTTCCATGGTTTTACACTTGTCAGCCATTAAGAGGAGGCCAAGATCATTTACTCTTCTAAAATAGGTAGAGAGGAACTCCTGGGTCCGGACCAATGAGAGATGCTTCAGTTTGCCATGCTGATTAATCTGTTGGAGGCCAGAGTTTGTGAGGTCTGATGTAACTCCTGGTTCGCTCATGGGTGCATCTCGAAGATCCAAATGGGTCAGGGAGTTGAGACCTTTAGAAATTTTTCCAACCATAGTGTCAGTTATATAGTCGACCGAAAGACACAATTTATGGATGTTTGGCAATATGGAGGGCTGAATACAATTTGGTGACTTATGGAATCCAAAGTTCGGGCTAAACAGTTCAGCCACCATTACTGATGGAATGTAACCAATCTCAAGAGAAGTGAGTTTCTCCGAAGCCAAAGCCCAAACTTCGAGAATTGTTATGACCAGCAGAAAATGAGACATCAAACATCAAGTTCAGTGCCTACCAAAAATGATCACACACGCATTAGATGAAACATATCAAATAATTATGATATCCCAAAACCAAAATGCTTCATGGGTAAATTTCAATTAAGGAAACATATATTAAGCATCTAATGTTAAAGTGCACACAAGTTTTCCGCCTCATCATTTCAAGGGAAACTTAAGTATAACAAACCATTCAATTATTCATCCAGATGACCAAGGAGGAATGAAATCATATTGACAAACTCAACATTTGACACCCCATTAGGTACAAACTTAGCATCTTTTGTATCTTCAAAAAAAGGTAATGATGTTCTTAACTTATTTGAGCAGAAGAATCAGAACTTCAGCTACATGAAATATGAAAGGGCGAAACATTTGGTCATGTATCATTATTTAACAACCAGCACCATGTTACTTAAAATCCTTATTATTAGACATTTGGTTATTATCATCATTTAACTGAGCCTTACTTCTAACTCATGGCAACCTCTGAGCAACTCCTCCAAATCAGAAAACTGAATATCCTGCCCTCTATTTTCAGCCACTGACCCCAAGCAGAGAGACCTGAAGGGAATTCATATACCCAAAAGCCAATAACAACAGCTTTTTCACTTTCCACAATCAAAAAACACCAGCAATACATATAAGCAGCAGAACCAAACCAAACCAACCTTAAATCCTTGCATCGGCCTCCGATCTCCGAAAGCAATTTTCCAGTAAATTCGTCGCAATTGAGCATACAAAGCTCGTGCAGCGAAGGCTGAAGCAAAATCTGTATGGCCGAATCGTCTAGCCGCCCACAGTTGACCTTCATGCTCTTTAGCCAGGGATTAGGAGGCAGCAGAGGCCTCAACAAATCCATGGAAGGCGCGATTTCCTAACCCCCAAAGCAAAAAGTAACCATTTTTGAGAAAATAGCAAACAAAAACAAACCAATTTACAATCTTTTGTGAAAACCCAGAAATGAAAATTGAAAGACTTACGAGGAGGTGGAAGGAGGGGATGAAGGAGAGGATTTGAGAAGCGCAGGCTTTGAAGGCGGTGCAAGTGGAAGCGACGGAGCAGATGGAGGCCACGTCGAGATTTGTCATGATGGTGGCGAGTAGGGCCGAGGGCAGATGATCCAGGCTCTCCATTGAGCTACTGCTGCTTTCGCTCTTCCCCTCCGCCATTTTTTTGCTCAGTCTTCTTCTTCTTCGTGAATTTTGTGGAATCTGGGTTTGGTGTTACCGTCCACGACACTGCTACTGTAAGCTTGCATCTGAAGCCAATCCAACGGTGTTAGTTTATTGATCAAAGCACGAGGAAATGTGTGTATTGGGTTCTGGTTTTTTGTAGCCCACAAGCCACCATCTCCAAAGCCCAAACCCTTTAAAAAGGGAACGACACTCTTTTTATGACATATTTACTAATCCAGAAATTGGAATTCTCATTAGGAATTGAATTACGGCCATATGAAGATTTTCTGTGTTTACTTCACATCAAGGAATTGAAAAGTAAGTGAGGCCCACACAAAATTAGGAATTGAATTCCTGATTTTGGAGGAATTCAATTCTTGAATGGAGAGGTGGTATTCTAATTCAGGAGAATTCACCCATTAGGAATTCATCTTTTTTACCCATTATATCCTCACACAATTTTCAAAATTCCAAATATGCCATATACTTTAACCAAAAAATGAGGACATTTTAGTAATTAGTATCACTCATACCCCAATTCCATATGGTTTAGTAAACAACTTCAATAGGAATTCGAAATTTAACTTCCCTCAATCCATATGGTTTAGTAAACAACTTCATTAGGAATCCGGAATCTAATTCTCCTCAATCCAACTCCTCCTCAATTCAATTCATCCTCAATTCAATTCCCCCTAATTCAATTCCGGATTAGTAAACATGCCATTAGTGTCGTAACATTAACACTATTGCCATCAATAGTTATAGGGAGCTGATTTCTCCACTCATCTTTAGTCTATTTACACTCCATTGTATATTATAGTAAAAAGTATTAAAAGACAAAATGGATGATCCCATTCATTTTCATCCCCTAGTTGGAGTAATTATTGAATGCAGGCATATGATGGCGCAAGTTGGTCAGTGTAGGATTCATCATATCTACTGTGAGAAAAACTGTGTTGCAAATTGCTTGGCTAATGGGAGCTTCAATGGAGATTTGGGCTTTTGTACTTATGATGTTGCTTGTATTTGGATAGCTTCCTTGTTAGCTGATGATGTGTTAAGGTTGTCTAGAACTCATTTGATTTGTTCTCATTCTGTTTAGCTTGTTTTTTGGGGTGTTAAACCCCCCTTCTTCACTTAAAAAAACAAAAGGGAGTGTAATTAAGTGGACAAAAGGGGGAGTGGGAAAATCAGCATCCTAGTTTTATTGAATAATTAAGTTAGCAACTAGCTACTAATATGTTGATATTTTGATTTTTGGAAGGGGATGCTAGAGGAACCATACTAGGTAATTATATAATGTGATTATTGATTTGTATTTGTTATATGTTCTACTAAGAGGTTATTTTTGTTATATTAATGTGTATTTGCTTGTGTGAATTGAGTTTTTAATTTGCAAAATGTGTGATTAGTAATATGATCATTATATGCGATTACATAAACCATTCCATAATGATTTGTTGATTCATCAACTCCCATACATAATATTTTGAGAACAAATTACCCAAATTGGCAAATAGCAAAGATAAAAGAAAAATGAAGTTTCCAAGTGAATTTTGCATCCCACAAATCTCAGCTCCCATCTCAAACAACCCCCAAAAATCTCAGCTTCCAGCTTCCAGCTTCCTACAACTTGGAACTTCAGCTCACCTAAATTTAACATTCACCGACTGTAAGACCCCTATCATCTTCTAGCAATATGTAAAAGAGCTTGCTTACACAAGTTTAGAGAAAGCATGAAATCATATCAAGGGAATGCTTGCTCTATGCATTGTATATATATCTATCTATCTAGCAATCAATCATCAACTTGAGTCACTGACAGTAAAACTTCTATCAACAGCATAATCCACAAAGCTGTAAAGTGGCACCACAGCATCACCATACTTCTCAAACCCATCCAATTCCTGCTTAGCTTTGGCTCTAAGCTGCTCTGCCACCTCCATAGCCTTCTCAACCCCATAAGCTCTCACATAGCTGAAGCCCTTCTTCTTCTTCCGCTCATCCTCATCCTCAACATTCATTTTGTCCTCCAAAATATCATCAACCACCCGATACAAAACCCCAACAGCTCTGCCATACCTCCTCAGTCTATCCACCTCATCATCTTCAGCACCACCTAGCAATCCTCCACAAACAGCAGAGCACTGACTCATCTCCCCAAACTTCTTCTCCTGCGCGAATTCGATGGCATCTGGCCCGCCTTCCAGGTCGAGGAACTGCCCTGCCGCCATGCCCGTGGATCCCACGGTGCGGGCAATCTCTGTGATCACGCGCAGGAGGCGTGGCTCGGGCACGAGGCTGGAAGGCGTGTTTGCCACAATGTGCTGAAACCCCAATGGAAACAGAGCATCACCAGCTAGAATTGCCAGGTCGTCGCCATAGACTGTATGGTTCGAGGGCTGGCCCCGGCGTGATGGGTCGTCATCCATGCATGGAAGATCATCGTGAATGAGTGAAGCTGCGTGTACCTGTCAATTGTCATTCAAAGCAAATAAAGCACTTTCCTTTGTCAATATTCCAAGCACAAAATAAATACCCATGTTGAAAGCTATGCAAAAATGTGCTCAATAAGCACGACCCAAATTGCCAAACAGGGCACAAAGCAAGAATACAGATTTTTCTAAAAACCCAAGCTGGGTTCCGAGCTAAGAATCCAATTTATGCAATAATATTCATATAACCCAAACAGGGTTCTTTACATTTCAGTCTAAATAGTCCCTGTATAGCGAAAGGAGGAAGAAATTACGAACCATTTCAAGAGCACAGGCTGTGGGGAAGGCAGCTAGGCGGTTGCCGCCGAAGAGCTCACAAGCAGCGACGCACATGACCGGTGAGGCTCGCTTGGCTCCTTCGGCGAGCACAGAGTATCGCATGGATTCATAGATCTGATCTGGATACCGAACCGGGACGGCTTCCTGAAGCTTCTGATTGATATCGGCTATCAGGCTCGTCCAGTAGGTTTTCAAATTGAATTGGGTCGAGCTCGGTGGGGTCGAAACGGACGGCGCTGATGAAGAAGAAGAGCATCGGATTGGGAAAGTAAGCTTCTTTGGGAGGTAGAGATGGACTGGAGTTGAAACCATTGAGAAAGAAGCCATTTTTGGTCTCTGAAGCTTTTAGCTGAGCTCTGGTAGCGGAATTTTTTATTTTGGGTCAATGGTAGTGGAAGAAAATGGTGGGGAAAGAAGATGAGATTTTGGATATAATTGAGTGCTATAGGAACTAAAGTATATATGGTGGTCCAACCACCCTGCCTGATTACAATTGGTTCTTTATAATTCACTGTGTCCAAATTACACTCGGTAAAACAATTATTTACAGTAACGACCCATCTTAAAGAACCTTCAACACTTCGCCATTTTTCTCTGTCTCCCTTCCTCTGATCTCTGTTTCTCTCAAACCAATGGCGTCCGTACGATTCCGTACGCTCCTCCTGGTCTCGGCGGCGTTGAGGGTGATTCTGATCCTCTACGGAGAGTGGCAGGATACCCACATGGAGGTGAGGTACACAGACATTGATTACATGGTCTTCTCCGACGCTGCTTCTCTAATGGCCGCCGGTAAATCCCCATTTGAAAGATCCACTTACAGGTACTCTCCTCTGCTCGCGTTTTTGCTCATACCCAATTCGTTTCTTCACCGCTCTTGGGGCAAGTTCCTCTTCTCAGCTGCAGGTACGTTAATATTTGCTTCATTTTAGCGTTAAATTTTGTGTTTTGGGGTGCAAAAATTGCAGAAACATGATTTTGTTTTATGTAAATTTTGTAGATTTGCTTGTGGGTTTCTTTATAAGGACCATATTGAAGCTTCGTGGGGTGCCTGAGAATTTAAGCATGCTTTCTGTGATCGTTTGGCTCTTTAATCCGTTTACCTTTACCATTGGGACTCGTGGGAACTGTGAGCCAATTGTTTGTGCTTTGGTTCTCTGGGTCTTCATATGTCTCATGAACGGTGTAAGTTTCTTTCTTTGTATAGATTTTTATTTTTATTTTGGCAATAAACACATCCCAAAAAACTATACACTGGCTGGACACTCACAAGGCTCATGTCATGTACACCACTTCACCTACATGCTGTTGATGTCAGTCATTAAGTGAATCTTATCTTCGGATTATCTTAATATGGATCAAATTTAATGCTTTTTGCGAAAATGGAAGTATGGGATACTTGTATAAATCTTAGCACAGTTTATCAAAAGTGAAGGACTATAGGATTGTTTGAGGTTCTTTTATATTTATTTCTATTCAGTGAGAGTTATCGGTTGTGTTATGTATCGAACTAGCATTCTCTTGGATTTTCTGTAATGATTGTCTGACCTTCTCTCAGTTCGTTCTCTCTTGAGGCGACCATGTTAGACATCTACAACCGTAGCAGTGTCTTTTTTCGATAATAACATTTATGATCTCAATATTCCTCATCTTCATCCTATTAAAAATTATTGCTTTGCATTTAGTGAGTACGATCTTTCTAGGAAAAACCAAGTAGGCATAGCATTCCACTAAGTATGGTACTCAAACTATTTATTTAGGAAATGATTGTTATGCTTTCCCCCATAACTGTCTAACTCCATATGGAAAATTTTCTCTCATAACAGGACGTGTGTTACAAGCTGCATTTTGGTATGGGCTTGTTGTCCACTTCAGAATCTACCCCATTATCTATGCACTCCCTATCCTTGTGATTCTTGATCCGCATGTGTTTCGATCTGGTCAGAAGCCTAGCCTACAATTTTGGGATCCTCGGCAAGAATCACCTCAAAACAGATCTGTTACAAGACTTGCTCAGCTTCTTTGTCCGTGGTTTCTTTTGAAAAGTGCGTTAACACGAGAAAGGATAGTTTTCTCCTTGATATCTGCAGCCGTATTCTTCCTTTTCACTGGTTTATTCTATCATCTATATGGGTGGGAGTTCTTGTATGAGGCACTGCTGTATCATCTTACCCGTACTGATCCAAGGCATAATTTCTCCATTTATTTTTATCACATCTACCTTCAGTACAACCGTAAACTCTCGATATTGGAGAAGCTTGTCTCATTTTTGCCTCAGTTGATAGTCCAGGTTGTGCTTGTTTTGAGTTTTGCGCAAGACCTTCCGTTCTGCTGCTTAGTGCAGACAGTAGCATTTGTGGCATTCAACAAGGTTTTCTCTTTATTACTATTTTTTCTTCTATAATTGCTGGCTTAGTGAATTAGTTACATATCTGATTCAACATTGTAATTGGGCTCTGCTCCATGTAGCATCTGATGTCGGATTCCTAGTGGTTATTCTCATTGAAAAACTCTGCTTCAATGCTGTACTTTTGAACAAAAAGTTTCTAACAAAATTCTGCTCCTAATTACTTCTGCCCATTGTTAACAGGTGATGACGGCACAGTACTTTGTGTGGTTCTTTTGTCTCTTGCCTCTGGTACTCGCTTGGAGCAAGATGAAGCTCAAATGGAAAGGCTTGTCATGCATTACATTGTGGGTGGCTGGTCAACTTCATTGGTTGATGTGGGGTTATTTGCTTGAGTTCAAGGGACAGAATGTTTTTCTTCAACTCTGGATGGCAAGCATCTTGTTCTTAGCTGCAAACACATATGTTTTAGTTTCACTCATCCGCGACCACAGATTTTCTCCAGTTTTCGTATGTTTGGAGAAAACTTCCAAGGGTGGGAAGAAACTTCAGTGATAGAATAATTAGATTGATTTGGAGGTTCACAAATGAGTTGACAATTTAATATTCTGTTTTCTTTCTTTCCTTTATTCCCACTGTTTTTTGCAATTAGATATGCACAAATTGGCTATTTGTTTTGTGGCTTTGCAGCTCCTTTTTCTTTTCTGTTCGTTTTGGTGATTCCAGAACAAGTTTAGACCTTTCTGTAAGATGATGATTATAATTGGCTACACGCGGCAGAAACAGAGAATCAAATGTTGTAATTGTGTGATCAACCAAACTTGCTGCTTGTGTAGAAGAATTTTTCATTTCATTTATCTACCCTGCTAAATTCAATCACATCAAACAAAATTGGAAATTTGCTTCAAATCTTTCGACCCAGAAATTTAGACTATGTTTTGGACAGGGGCCGCGCGAACGCAGGCCCCCACTGGCACAAATTATGACGTTGACTCTCCCACTAGGGGAGACCATAGGGTAGCACCCCTCCTAAGTGCAATGGAGGTCACTAACCTAGGCCATGGGCCTTTTTGAGCACCCAAAAACCCCGTCCAGGTAAGTATGTTGCAAAGGGTTTGGTCGACTTATTTTATAGAGGCCTCGCATCCCAACTCTCTTATGTTTTTTCGATATGGGACAAAACTAAAACAGGCTAAAATCCACCTAGACAGTAGTAGAATTATTACTGAAAAAAGTCAGGTAACTGTTGTTTTCTGGCTTTTTTATTTTGTTTTGGTCAATTTAATATTTTAAGTTTTACTCTATCGTAATTTAATTGAAGGACACATCCTAATTTCTATCTAACTCTATTCAAAATACTGAGTGGTTTGCTCTTTGTGATGCTCTTGCCCATGCTTTTGCATAGAGGTTGGAAGAAAATCATCATCGAAGGAGATTTCAAGTTAATCCCGTCTCTCTTTTAATCCAAGACATTTGGCACCTCAGTTCACTTTGTGAGTCTGCAATTTCATCACATCTTTAGGGAAGCTAACTTCACGGGGGACTCGCTTGTGGGCCTAGGTCACAAGCTTTCTCCGTCTAGGTTGGGAATCTGGGTTGCCGTTGTCTTTTTAAAATGCACTTTTCTGGGCATGCGTGCCCAAAATATTTTGCTTTGTAATTTTATTTTCCACATTAAAAAAAAAAAATACAGCCCCATATCATGTGGTTAAACTGTCAAAATTTAAACTACATGGACGAAAGTGAAAATTTTTTCAAACATCAATTTTTGCCAATTATTAAATTCACCGTTAAGTAATTTATATTGTATTTACATATTTAATCCCCAATGTTTGAGTTCATAATTAATATTTTGAAATAAATTTAATGAAGTTTTCGTATTTTATTGTTTGTTTAAACTAAATGCTTGGCATTTCAAGTGAAAACGTGTTTGCAGCTAAGAACAAAATAACTCCCACATCAATCAGTGAAGTTGACCGACAAACCAACCCACAATGTTACGCAAGTAAATTTAAGCATCATATTGCTCACCCATATTGATCTAGTACTTTTTTTCTAAGTCTTAAAATGATTCCGATAATAATTCAATCTTATCCGAATTTAATATTTTTGTATATGAAATTATATAAGTTCATCTTGATAATCCGAATATGATTTGAATTCAATCTTATATATAATTATACATAGCTTGCTATCCGAAAGTTTTACGTCTTCTTTAAGATGACTTCTCACTATACAAGATTTGAAATGGAATCTGTTGCATCCTTTAAATCATGGACCAAATTAGGTTGCCAGATTTTAAAGATTCGAACTGCTAATTTTGTCTTTCAACTCTGGTTCTACTTGTCATATGTCCTACAATTGAATCATGGCTTGTTGTTGTCCCACATCGACGTAGTGAGAAAGGCTGAGTTGCTCTAGTATTATAAAAGCGAGCCAAATCGATTGAAAGAAGTATCTTTGCGCTTGGGGCAATGACGCAGCTTATGAGGTTCTAACCGAGGCGCGTCTATTGCTGGTTGAAAACTATTTCCAAACCCCCTCACTGGCCACGGTTCAGCCGTGGCCTCTGAGAATTTCTGGAAGGGCTCCCTTCGGGGTAAAGCCCTACAATTCCTAGTTCAAAATTATTTTTTATTATTATCTACAAATGATAATTTAACTGTAATTTTTGTTCATGTTTTCAGTTAGAAACACCCGTATTTAAAATGTAATAAATTTTGTTTACTGTTAATGAAGATATGTAGATTCTTTAACCCAAAAAAAATGAAGATATGTAGATGCAGTAAATTATAGTAACTCTTGGTAAGCAGAGTATGAAAACAGAGGCGAAGAGGACTCTGCCAAGAACCCCAAAACAACTACACAACTCGAATCAAACGCAGATGACCAACTCCTAATGAGTCATCAACCAAAATGGAACCAAGACAACTAGGAACCTCTAAAAACCGAACACCCAACCCCATATTATAGCTCAAGTTAGCAAGGCAATCAGCAGCAAAATTCTTCTCCCGAAAAGTATGCTGCACCTCCACACAATCCAGTTGAGTCAACATCTCTCTACAAGAATCCAGTAACCTGACAAAGACATGAAACTCAAGACTTCCCATGTACTGGATAAAGCCTAACAGCAGTGGTTGAATCCATTTCAATTAAAAGGTTTTTTACACCTTTTCCCAATTGCTAGATTAAGGCCAAAGAATAATCCCCAAAGCTCTGCTTCTAAAATCTGGCCCTAACCCAGATTAACTACAAAACCACCATGCCAAATCCCAACCGAGTCTCAAATCAAACCCCCAGCCCCAATAGTGCCAGACAGACATACCCCCTTCTAGAGCCATTAACATTCAATTTAACCAATTTGAAAGAGGAGGTTCCCAGGAAAGAACCTGATGCTCCTTAATTTCATGGTTTTTAGTCCCACCAATAGCTTTGATCCACTCAAGAACTGCAGCAACAACAACTTGACATGGTTGCAAAGGTAGGCTATCATCACCACTAAGAATATGTTGATTTCTCCATTTCCGTAAGTACCAGCAAGTAAACACGAACACCTCAATCCAAGGGAAACAACCATACCATTTGTTGAACATATGATGTTTTACTGAAGCTTTAAAATCAGCCTTAGCTTTCGAACAATATTTGGTTTTAAAGCTTCAGTAAAACATCATATGTTCAACAAAACAGCACATGCATTGCGTAGACATGAGTTAGGCCAATCAACTAGGACAGTGAGCACATACTTTTGCACTCAAATTCGAGTCCTCCTCCCCATATATTAGATTAATTTAGAGTAATTTATACTATCGTTTGTATAAATATAAAATAAGAAAACTACATTCATATCCAAATTTAATCTTTGTTCCAATGATAAAATCTCAAGGTTTTCTGTATAGCAGGCAATGTTCAGAGGCCAGAGGGCATTGCTGAAGTTGTAGATTTGCTCAAGCTGCTGCTATGAAGTTGATAACTTTGGTGGTGGCCAAATAACAGTAACAAATTTTCAAAAGATGGCACAGCATAGAAATGAACCCAATTGAATACCTTCCTGGCCTGCTAGATAAAGAACAAGGATAGCTGTGTCAAACTGCAATACAACACTCCGAAGAGAGAGCCTTTCCAGAAATTCTCAAGGGCACATGGCTGAACCAAGGCCCAAGAGGGGGTTTGGAAATAGTTTTCAACCAGCAATAGACGCGCCTCGGTTAGAACCTCATAAGCTGCGTCATTGCCCCAAGCGCAAAGATACTTCAGTCATTGGCTTCTGCTCGGTTTTATAGCACTACAGCAACTCAGCCTTTTCCGCTCTATCCATGTGGGACTACAACTTCTTCTTTTAAAATTGTATCCAATTGCGGGACAGATGACAAGCGGACCCAGATAATTGAAAGACAATATAAAATACAAAAAAGACATTGGGGGCTGTGAACTTGGATGCTTTGAAGGCCACGTGTAAGCACATCGCAAAAAACTAAAGTATTTTATTGCCCGAAAAACATGCCTATATACAAAGATATAGCAGCCACAATACATTGCACACATTTTATTGCAATTTTAAGAGCTGAGCAATACAATAAAACACTAATTTGAGAATACAAATCCACATCCTTAATTTAACTTTGTTCGATAAATTTAAGGAAAAGCTTGGATAACAGATTGGACAGCATGAATGGGAGTGATAGTGTGTCGGCTAAAGCCAGCCTCACCAAGAACATATCCCCATTCCTTCATGGTCCTTTCTTTGCCTGTGTTTGTATGGGCCATCATCACCATATCTAACATCAATCTCACATCTGTTAGCTTCTTGTCTTGTTTTTCGCTGTCTTCTTCAATTACAGCTTCTACTATTATCACCTTCCCTTTGTCCTCCGGAATAGCTTCCCTGCACTTCTTAAGGATACGGATGCACTCATCGTCTCCCCAGTCATGAAGAACCCACTGCAATTCTCGAAAACCAAATAAAATTGGACCATTTATCATAATGTGTCTTGTTGAGCAAGAAAACTTCTAGCAATAGAATAAGGGGAGTAATTCTAGAGGAACCACACTTTTTTTTAGTTACATTAGCAAACCACGTGATGTGACAATTGATGCGTCAATTCACTTAATGATTTGAATAACAATCAATGTAAGAACTACACATTAAAATACAAATCATGTGATAGTTTTTTGTTCTGTCATTTTTCTAGCTTTGCTTTTGCTGGACTCTGTCTGGTTTTTCTTTTGCAATGAATGAGATTTCGACCCAAAAAAAAAGGTCACAAGATATGTTCTCTAGATCTAACAATATTCATATTTGGATTGTGAGGTTTCCTTGAGTATTAAGTAAGAGTATCACATATATACTAATTACCATGATAATTGCAGCATCAGCCTTTGGAACACAATCAAACATGTCACCCCCAACATTCTCAATGCGATCACACTCTTGAGCAACAGACACAACATGAGGAAGATCAAAATTGACGCCTCGAATCCAAGGGCACGCCTCGACCAACAAGCGCAAAGTAGTCCCGTCACCCCCACCCACATCTACAATTGTCTCGAGCCCTTTGAACACCTCTAAACAGCTTTCAAGCACAGCAGGCACAGCCACCCTTGCATCACAAGCCATTGCTTCATTGATGAGCTTGCTGTGATTAGGATTTGCCGCGGCATAGCTCCACACATCCTCTCCATGTACTGCCTCGAATGCCGGGTTGCTAACACCTTGGATTCGGGCACTGAGGCCATGCCATGGTGCCAGCATTACCGGGCTACTCTCTAGCAAAATGAAAGCAGCCATGCTGTTTTGTCCGGATTTCAATAGCCGTTTGGACAAAGGTGTTTGTGCATAAACTTTGGGGCCTAATTGGGTTGCTGGTTTTTCTTTGAATATTTTGAGGTGGACTAGGACCCTCATGATGCGGTAAAGGGGAGAAGGATCACATCGTAGAGCAGATGATAGCTCTAGGAGTGTCATGGGGCTGCCATGGCTTTCAATTGCATCAGCTATTCCAAGCTCAATGGCACATTTTACCACCGCGATTTCAACAAACCCGAACACATATTTCCAGATTTCCACTTTGGCATCTTCTTCTTCTTTCTCTTCTCCTCCTAACTCTCTTTGTTTATCTTCCATCTTTTTGTGTGTGTTGTGTCGTAGGCTCTAAGGTAGAAATATATATATAATTTGCAGGAAGAGATTGGAGTTGAAATCTTTAGTATTACATGCAGAACATGTGTTGAACAATTTAGCTAATGTATCATTTTCATTGGGATTTTTTCCAGATTCAACCACTCAATTTTAAATGTATTTTCATGTAATGGTAGACATCTTTTGCCCAATTGGCTGGAAGGATTTTGTCTTGTATACAAAATTCTTTCGTTGCCACAATATTTTATGAAAAAGTTTACTACGTAGTAGACAAACATGGTAAGCATGCATTGTTTAGCTGTAGCTAGTGGCATTATCATAAGAATCTTGTGTTTTTGTTGTGAGCATAATTCTTGTTTGTTTCTTATTTTTGTCTTTCCAATCGTGTTTTGATACTCTTCCAATCGTGTGAGCATAATACTCAATTTCATTGGGATTTTTACAAAATTGAAAACTCAATTTTTAATATGCATTTCCTATAATCGGTAGTATACATTTTAATTTCTTTGATAAAGATTTTTTTAATCGAACCGTACTAGAAATTATGGAAAAAAGATGCTTGCAAGAACATCTAATTCATCCAATATTGTATTATAGTATAAATTATCTTTAGCTAGGTACATTATTGTCTAGCTGTAACATCAAATACCTACGTAGGATACATGTGTGACTTTGTTGAGGCAGATGTTTTTGGGGGTATATGTAATAAAATAAGAAAGGAAGACTCTGTCCATTGCTGGTATATTATTTACTAAGATCATGACTTTGTGGACTCAGTCAAGTAAGGATCTTTATAATTAAGATACGGAAAAAACATGCCATGTTTTAGTTATGTATTACGTTAATTTGTTTGTGTTTGCAAAACTTGTCATGTGTTTAAGAAATTCTTCCATTTGAGACAACTTTACTTTTTCCAGATCATCGACTATGCGTTATTCAAATCATAGCCAAACGATTCAGCTTGAAAGATAGCCATGAACTCAGACATCAGTGAAACTTGAGTAGAATTCATTACACATGTTTTGTTTTGACAGTGACTTTTTTTTTTTTTTTTTAATCCCTTTCAGTCGTGTTTTAATACCCTACCGATCGGGTTCTGCTTTTACAGGATGTTTGCCATGCACCTTCCATTATTATTTCATTCTTTCTTGTGTGGAGGGCTACAAGTATTAGAACAGCATGATCTAAGCAACTCTATTATTAGCAGTATGTGAATGGTCTTGATTATGCCATGTCATTGATGCTATTCAGATGCTTTGGTTAGTTAGAAGGTTAACAGTTCGTTAAATTGTTAGCAGAGAGCTAAGCCTCTACTGAGCTATATAATATACTGTAATGAGTTCAATCGAGTCAATACAGATGATACAGTACTCTGCAGAAAACTCTATCTGATTTTGCTGAGCTTCCATCCATTGAAAGACAAACTAATGGAAAGAAAGTCATTGGAGTGCTGTGAATCAATGCATGTGTTGCTCAAAAACATGCCTACTATTATTGGGATAGAAAGATATATAGCAGCCACAATGCATTTGCTCAGATTCTATTGCCAACCATCTAAAGATTACAAACTGCAAGAGCAACAGATAAAGACCAAAAGGTAACTTAAACAATACAATGAAACAGTACTAATTTGCAAAAACAAATCCACAACCATAACTTTTTGTTCTCTAAATTTAAGGAAAAGCCTGAATAACGGAACAGACAGCATGAATAGGTGTGATAGTGTGTCGGCTGAAGCCAGCTTCCCCAAGAACATATTCCCATTCCTTCAAGGTCCTTTCTTTTCCTGTGTTTGTATAGGCCATCATCACCATGTCTAGCATCAATCTCACATTTGTTAGTTTGATGTCCTCTTTCTCATCTTTTTCATCGATAACCGCTTCTATGATTATCACCTTCCCTTTATCCTCCGCAATAGCTTCCCTGCACTTCTTAAGGATATGGATGCACTCATCATCCCCCCAGTCTTGAAGAACCGACTGCAATTCACGAAAACAGAATCAGAGTAATCATTGTCATAGCACCTTGTTGAGCAAGAAAACTTATAGCAAGATAATTGGGGAGTGATGGCAGAGGAACCACATTTTTTCTTATCCCATTAGCGCAGACAAATGATGTAATAAGTAGACATTAACAGACAAATCAAATGATGAAACTAATAGCTCACAGGATGAATGAAAAATATAAACGTGTTGCTGCTAGCTATTTTAAGGCTGCTCTTCCTCAAATGGTTTAGTTTTCTCTATTTCCTTTAACTATATATATATACTAACCTTAATAATTACAGCATCGGCCTTGGGAACACAATCAAACATGTCACCTCCAACATTCTCAATGCGGTCACACTCCTGAGCAACAGACACAACATGAGGAAGATCAAAGTTGATGCCTTGAATCCAAGGACATGCCTCAACCAACAAGCGCAAAGTAGTCCCATCACCCCCGCCCACATCTACAATTGTCTCAATCCCTTTGAACACCTCTATACAACTTTCAATCACTGCAGACACAACCACCCTTGCATCACAAGCCATTGCTTCATTGAAAAGCTTGTTGTGATCAGGATTGGCTGCGCCAAAGCTCCATATGTCCTCACCATGTACTTCCTCAAACACTGAATTTCTAATATTACCTTTGATTCGGGTACTGAGGACATGCCACGGTGCCAGCATTACCGGGCTATTCTCTAGCAAAATGAAAGCAGCCATGCTGTTTTGTCCGGATTTCAATAGCCGTTTGGACAAAGGTGTTTGTGCATAAACTTTGGGGCCTAATTGGGTTGCTGGCTTTTCTTTGAATATTTTGAGGTGGACTAGGACCCTCATGATGCGGTAAAGGGGAGAAGGATCACATCTTAGAGCAGATGATAGCTCTAGGAGTGTCATGGGGCTGCCATGGCTTTCAATTGCATCAGCTATTCCAAGCTGAATGGCGCATTTTACCACCGCGATTTCGACAAACCCGAACACATATTTCCAGATTTCCAGTTTGGCATGTTCTTCTTCTTTCTCTTCTATTCCTAACTCTCTTTGTTTATCTTCCATCTCTTTCTGTGTGTTGTGTCGTAGGCTCTAAGGTAGCAATATATATAATTTGCAGGAAGAGATTGGAGTATAGTTACGTGCAGAACATGTGTTGAACAGTTTAGGTAATGCAGGGGCGGTCCTACCCTAAGGGTAGGGCAGGCAGCCGCCTACTCCATTTTTTGCCAAACCAAAAATTACCCAATACCCGATACAAATAAATTTCTTCTGCCTACTCAAACCCAACCCATCAGGGGCGATCCTACCCTAAGGACAAGGTAGGTAGCCGCCTACTCCATTTTTTGCCAAACCAAAAATTACCCAATACAATCAAATTTCTTTTGCCTACTCAAACCCAACCCACTCAAAATTTTCCCTTTAACAAAAACAATAGCCCAAACCACTCAAACTTTCTCATTTAACAAAAACAATAAAAAGCAATATAAGCATGTGAAAGTTGTATGGAGATTTTTTTCAATATTGACTAACATTATGAATTTTGTTAGTGCTTCTGCTAAACGCAGTAATGAGTTAAATTTAATTCGAAAAGCTGAACTCAAAGAATTGTTGGATTATGGGGAACTTGAGACATGTAGATGACTTAATCAAGGTCGTAGTTTGAAACGAGCTGGAGCCACTCGTTGGGGATCTCACTTTACCTTAAAAATCAAAGCATGTGTTGCTTAAAAACATGCCTACTAGTATTGGGATTGAAATATATAATGAAAGTACAAATTGAAACATGCCTACTAGTGTTGCTTAAAATGCAGCCACAATGCATTTGCTCAGATTTTCTTGCCAACCATCTAAAGATTACAAACTGCAAGAGCAGTAGGCTTATTAACTCAGCAATTTTGACAATGATGCAACAGATAAAGACCAAAAGGTAACTTAAACAATACAATGAAAGTACTAATTTGCAAAAAACAAATCCACATCCATAACTTTCTGTTCTCTAAATTTAAGGAAAAGCCTGAATAACGGATTGGACAGCATGAATAGGTGTGATAGTGTGTTGGCTAAAGCCAGCTTCCCCAAGAACATATCCCCATTCCTTCAAGGTCCTTTCTTTTCCTGTGTTTGTATGGGCCATCATCACCATGTCTAGCATCAATCTCACATTTGTTAGTTTGATGTCCTCTTTCTCATCTTTTTCATCGATAACCGCTTCTATGATTATCACCTTCCCTTTATCCTCCGGCATAGCTTCCCTGCACTTCTTAAGGATCTGGATGCACTCATCATCGCCCCAGTCGTGAAGAACCCACTGCAATTCAAGAAAACAGAATCAGAGTATCCATTGTCATAATGCCTTGTTGAGCAAGAAAACTTATATAGCAAGATAATCGGGGAGTGATGGCAGAGGAACCACATTTTTTCTTATCCCATTAGCGCAGACAAATGATGTAATAAGTAGACATTAACAGACAAATCAAATGATGAAACTAATAGCTCACAGGATGAATGAAAAATATAAACGTGTTGCTGCTAGCTATTTTAAGGCTGCTATACCGTAAATGGTTTAGTCTTCTTGATTTCTTTTAACTATATATATATACTAACCTTCATAATTACAGCATCAGCCTTTGGAACACAATCAAACATGTCACCTCCAACATTCTCAATGCGCTCACACTCCTGAGCAACAGACACAACATGAGGAAGATCAAAGTTGATACCTCGAATCCAAGGACATGCCTCAACCAACAAGCGCAAAGTAGTCCCATCACCCCCGCCCACATCTACGATGGTCTCAATCCCTTTGAACACCTCTAAACAACTTTCAATCACTGCAGGCACAACCACTCTTGCATCACAAGCCATTGCTTCATTGATAAGCTTGCTGTGATCAGGATTGGCCGCGGCATAGCTCCATACATCCTCTCCATGTACTGCTTCAAATGCTGGATTGGTAATACCTTGAATTCGAGCACTTAGGCCATGCCACGGTGCCAGCATTACCAGGCTACTCTCTAGCAAAATTAAAGCAGCCATGCTGTTTTCTCCCGATTTCAATAGCCGTTTGGACAAAGGTGTTTGTGCATAAACTTTGGGGCCTAATTGGGTTGCTGGTTTCTCTTTGAATATTTTGAGGTGGACAAGTACCCTCATGATGCGGTAAAGGGGAGAAGGATCACATCTTAGAGCAGATGAGAGCTCTAAGAGTGTCATGGGGCTTCCATGGCTTTCAATTGCATCAGCTATCCCGAGCTCAATGGCGCATTTCACCACTGCGATTTCAACAAACCCGAAAACATATTTCCAGACATCCACTTTGGCATGCTCTTCTTCTTCTTCCTCTTCCGATCTTAACTCTCTACTTTGTTTATCTTCCATATCTTTGTGTGTGTGTGTTTATCCTAGGCTCTTAGCCGTATATTTGCAGGAAGAGATAACATTTAGAAATCTGTAACTCTCATTCAATATTGAACAGTCAATTTTGCAGTAGATCAGAGCTGGGGCCAATGCTGCTTTTACAGTTTTAAATGCCATTCAAACGTGATTTGCTCCTAAGAAGTTGTTGGGGAATTAATTGCTTCTATAAAAGGCCAAGAACAATCCATCCTACTAACACTCTCAAAATCAATCCCAAGTTGTCCAGAACATATATATATATATTTTTTCTCACGAGAATTTATAAAATAATAAAAAAGAGAGACAACCTTTAATTTAGTAGGTAAACATTTAATTTAGTAGGCAAACATAAAAGCATACCAGTGCTCAAAATTTCCTCTTTAAGTTGATGATAAAGTGGACCCTGGAAACTAAATTCATTTTGCAACCCTACCTCTGCCTAATATTGCAGATTTCTTTCCGTCAGGAAATCTTGTTTCCCATAAATGGCTCGCTGGAATTCACATCTATTATCTCAACCACAAACACTCGTATTCATTTCCTTCAATAATGCCTCTATGAAATTAGCGGTGAAAATTATACGATATGAAAATCAAATCATTTAGGAGAACTGCATATAATAAACTAATAAATCTCTCCATCTGAAAGAACAGCCGAAAATATTCGGGACACTGAAAATCCCACTGGCATGAGAAACACATAGCGTGAATGGAATCCCACTGGCACGAAAAACACATAGCATGATTGGCCGGGATGTTTTGCTATCCCCAGTTCATATAAGTTTTTCTGCCAGAACAGATGCAAGCAATTCGCAAAGATTGGAGTTTGAAGGCTTGGTCTGCAAATTCACAGCTTGATATTTTTCCCTTTCTCGGGATGTTTTCTCTTGTGTTACGAAATACACAATGGTGGGGTTCACAATTGGGCAGACAATTTTAAGTTTGAACTAAATTTGGTGGGGTGCGCCAGGCCCATGCAATAGTGCAACGCTTGGGCGACACACGAGAGTCCCAATAGCAAGCTACTGTGGTGGACCCTCCCCCTAAAGAAATTAATTTAATATCGTGTGAACCATTGGTCCACGTATCAGATATTAAACTGATAAGAACAGATACTACACTTGATCTTAGCCAAAAGGCCGAGAAAGGTATGCTTATTCTCATCTCTTGTTTCTCTTTTTATAGGGCCGTTCAATTCCATATTTCCTTGGTCAAGCCCATGTGGGATTGTTACAAACAGCTAAAGGGTGCTACGCCTACGAAAGAAGGCTGAGGGGTAAGGGCTGTACCTGTGAGTGTGTGACTCGGACTAACAGAGAGCAAAATTGATTTGGTTTATACGGACTGTATTCTCATATAAGAGAAGCAAAGGCTGCCTGCACTTTGGGAAAAAGGTATGGCAAGCATGGTATCTTTACTAACTATTTGTCGTTCCAAATTGCTTAACAAGTTCATCACACTTGGTGAAAACAATATTTTCTTCATGTTCACAGATCATACAAATTCTTCATCTATTTTCTAAACTTGAACAAACCCATCAGCACAGATATTAATGCCGAACAAATCCCATTAGCACTTTTCATCACACAATGATACAATACAAGTTTCAAAGAGTGGCTTATTTATCAGTCCATCATTTAATTCCTCTAAATTCACAAAATTTAAATACTCCTATGCGCTTGACATTAGCTCACATAATAAGGGTGAGTGAGAAAATGAGTTAAAATTATGATATGTAAATTAGGCTGGGCACCGTACGTGATGGTACTGTATTGACCACATCCCGCACCCGATGCCGGAATTTTCAAACAACACGATACAGTCCGTGATTGGTGTTATAGTTTTTTAGTACCGAATCATACTGGAGCAAATCGGTTTCAGTATGACACGGTACCACTGTTGCTGAATGGATTTCTCATAGCCAAGATTTTCAAACTTCAAACCCATAGCAATCAGAAGAAATAGCATACCCTGTCCAATAATCACTTTAGACAATACAAAAAGCTCATGCCTAAGATCTTATGGATTTGAAAAGAGAGAGATGAACAAAGAGAAGAAAAAAAAACTGAGATGAAAGAGAGGAAAAAAAGAAAGAGAAAGGAGATGAGAGAAAAAAAAAGTAATGGAGAGAAAGAAAGTGATGGGGAGGGAGAGAAGAGAAGAAAAATGAGAGAGAGAGAGAGAGAGACTGGGAAGAAAGAAACGAAGAGGAAGAACAAGGAAAAGACGAAAGAGGAAAATAATAGAGAGAGAGAGAGAGAGAGGGAGAGAGTTAAAAAAAGAAGAAGGGTATACTAGTGATTTGCCCCCTAAACTTGTACCTAATTTTCAATTAACCTCATATCCTTTTATTTTTAGAAAATTAAGGATATGAACTTATTTTTTCTCCAAATTCCCCCTACCATCTAAATCCTCAACATTTCATCCAATTTTCAGTTAAATCATTTTTAAAAATTATTTTTTTGCAAAAAAAATTGAAGAAAAAGAGGAAAATTGACCCAAAAAAAAGAAGAGAAAGAAACTAAAGAAAAAAAATCGTGGGAACCCAGCTCCCCACAATTTCAATGGTCCCTCTCCCTCTCTCTCTCTCTCTCTCTCTCCTCTCTCTCTCTCTCTCTCTCTCTCTCTCTCTCTCTCTCTCTCTCTCTCTCTCATAAACACTATGAGAATATGAAATAGTGAAGAGTATGTTGGTGAAAACCTAAACTTGGAGCAGCTCACCAAATAATTTGGTGAACACCATTCGACCAAACTTCCTAGAGTAAGCATTGGTTGTATATATGTATATAATAGGGTTTGCTAATCCTTTGAGTACCAACACACCAACGACACTACTAGGATTCCCAACTCCACTACTAGGATTCAACCCCCTCCCCCAGCTCTATCTCCTCCATCAACACCATCAAACCCATCAACCCTAAATCCCCTGCTTCCTCCCATCCCCAGGTGAGATCCACCCCTAGCCCTAGCCCCAGCCGAAACCCATACCCAGCCTCAACGGAAACCCATCCCCGTCCCTTGCCCCCAAGACCCAGACCCATCCCATTCTCCAGCCCCCAATTCCCACGCGAGCCTGAAAGAGAGAGAGAGAGAGAGAGAGAGAGAGAGAATTTCAATTTTATGTTTTTCATTTATTTTTAATGTACAAAATGACCATTTTGCCCTCATTTTTAACGGCAAATTGGATGAAATGTTGTGGATTTAGACTTAGGGGGGAAATTGGCCACACACAAAAATTCGGGTCCTTAATTTTCTAAAAAACAAAGGATATGGGGTCAATTGAAAGCAAAGTACAAGTTTAAGGGGCAAATCACAGTATATCCTAAAAAAAAAAGGGGGGATATATTAAATAAAAGGAAAGAAAGAGAGAGAATAGGAAAAAATAAATAAATAAAAAATAAAGAAGATGGATACTATTCGGTACGGTATGACACCAAATGGGATGAGAAGTATGGAACCGGTGTTGTGTCAAATAGAAATGGTATGATACAGTATCATACCGTGTACTATGCAACACCGGACAACACGATAAGAGATTGGCACAGTTTGGGCTCAGGATCAGTTTTCAGATTTTGATGCCTAGCCCTAATGTAAATAGTTCGCTTCCAATTTTGAAAGCATACATAGCCGTTTGCAAGAGACTGAATCCAAACATTTTGGATTTTGGAAGCATACATAGTTTGCTACTTTCTCATTGTAGCACAAGAATTTAAGGCGATATTTGTTATCGTTTTAGCAAGAAGCAACTGCAAAACAAAGCCCTAAGTCACACTGATGCCATAACGATCTAACTTGAAAGTACACATAGCCATTTGCAGAAGAGACTGATTCCAAACTTTTTGGATGTTGAGAGTGACCAATGTTAACCAATGGAAAGAGGGAAATTTGCCTCCGAAACCCAGGTTGGAAAGAGGGAAATAAATTAGGCAACCAAATGTTCAATATCTTGGGACTATATTTATAGGGCCTTACTCGAAGAGAGAGCCCTTCCAGAAATTCTCAAGGGCACATGGCTGAACCAAGGCCCAAGAGGGGGTTTGGAAATAGTTTTCAACCAGCAATAGACGCGCCTCGGTTAGAACCTCATAAGCTGCGTCATTGCCCCAAGCGCAAAGATACTTCAATCATTGGCTTCTGCTCGCTTTTATACCACTACAGCAACTCAGCCTTTTCCGCTCTATCCATGTGGGACTACAACTTCTTCTTTCATACATGCAATGATCACTATGCCATATACCATCGCATGTTTGGCTAATAATTGTAAATGCCGATGTGTAAAATCTAGAAGATGAATGTTGTTTCTTGTCTTAGCTTGAAATTGCATCCTCTCCATTCTATCTGTCTAGTTTGATTGCATACATACCAATTTAGAATGTTAAATGCCGCCTTTCTCTTTGCCAAATTTTATTCAATTTCTCATTTTCCTAAATTTGAGTTTATACATCTGAATTTAAAGCAGGAGCAGGAGGCTTATTATTAACTTAACAATTTTGACAATGCTGCAACTAGAGAAAGACCACAATGTAAGTTGAACAATACAATGAAACAGTACTAATTTGAGAATACAAATCCACATCCTTAGCTTTTTGTTCTCTAAATTTATGGAAAAGCCTAAATAACAGTGTCACATCCTGGGATTGCTCTAGCCCCAACTCGCTTAACTTCGGAGTTCTCACGACTCCAAAGTCAGTGAGCTCACAAAAGGCATCGTGCTAGATGGAGGCGGGTATGTACATATAAGGCACATCACCCCCTCTCCGTTAGTCGATGTGGGATCTTACAATCCACCCTCCTTAGGGGCCCGACGTCCTCGTCGGCACACTCGCACCACATGGTAGAGTGGTGTTCGGTTCATTTTTACACATGATTTTTCATGTTATTCCCCTTTTATTTTGAGTTAGTTCTTGACTTTTTATAGCTTTTTACTTCTTTTTTTGTGTTTTCTTAGATTTTACCTTGGTTGGGATGAAAATGAGCTAAAAGTGCATTATTAGTTATAAATTCTGTTTTTGTTCATTTTCGTAGGTCAACTTCTTGGCCTGGGATCAACATGCTCTGGTGCTCGGATGAGGTCATGATCTTCATGAGACTTGTTCCAATGGATGTTAACTACAACATATCCAAATTTGAGCTCCATTGGACAAGTATTGCCTATCCAACCAATCCAGCATGTTACCACAGCTCTGGAAATCCGGATTTGGCCAGCTTTTACCTCCTTTGTGTCATCTTAATTTCTTGTTACCATAACTCTTGGTAACAAGGAATTACCTTTGTAAATGAGATATTTTCTGAAGCTTTTGGCATCTTTGTGAAGTCAAAGCTTCATCATGGCAAGGGGACAATGGGCAAAGGCTTTAAGGAAAGTATGAGTTTTATATTATATTTGTGAGCTGGAAATTAATGGGAAATGGAAAGTTAATTGCAATCTGAAGTGGGAGAGGTTTTGAACGTGGGAAATGAAGTCATTCCACCATTCTACAACTTGGGAGCAGATTTTGGAGAGTTTGGAGCTAGGAGAAAGCCAAGGTGCAGCCAAGCAAAGTGGAGAAGAAAGCTTCCACCATTGATGAGCTTGAAGCTTTCACAATTTTCTCAAAATCTGTAAACTCTTTCTAATTTGATTTTGAGTTTGTATTTGGAATAAGTATGAGCAACTAAACTCCATAGCTAGGGCTTAGGTTGAAGCCCTAAACATGATTACCTTATTGTTTTGATGCTTGAGTGTATGAATTTCTAGATGTTGTTGATGAACCCCATTCACTAATTGAATTTTATGATATGTGTTTGCTTCCTTTGCTTAATCACCTTAGGTTGTATGCATGTAGCTAAAGTTGAGAAGTTGTGTAAGATAACCAAGAACACAATTTCTAATTAGCAACAAATGATTGAACTTGTTTAAGTGAGCATCATGTGAATTGGTTTCTTGACAACAATTGATGAATTCCAATTCACCAAATTAATCTATCCTTGATGTGTGTTTTCCTTGATTGATTACCTTTGAAAGCATGCTTCTTGAGGTTGTTGGGATTATGTGTATCTTCATGTTTTCCTAAGCAATAGATGGATGGAGTAAGAACCATCCATGTGAATTGGTTTCTTGAATACCTAATGTAAACACCATGCTATTAGGGTTCTTGTGATGTTCATATTCTCTTTGAACTTAATGGGTTTTCCTTGCAATTGGAATTCGAAGTACGAACCATACCTAGGTTCGGTTATGAGGAGGGCACAAGTATTGTAGCACGAACCATGCACTTTACGTATATTAGAGAGAATCAATGTGTCTTGAGCCACGACCCATGGTCTTGATTGCGAACATCTTCATCAATACATTTAGAGTTCATCACTTGAGTATCCATGAACATGGGTAGAATTGTTTAGGGTGGATTCTGAAACCCTAGTGTTTGTTACATTTTAATTTCACATTTTGATAATTCATCTCTGCCATTCACATTTAAATTCAAAGTCCATTTACTTTCATGCAATAGAAATAGGTCACTTGAACCAAATCAAAAACCCCCCCCCAATGTGTGTGTGAGTTGCGTGTTTGACACGTTTTGTGTCTTTGTCACTGAATTTTGTTTGTTTCCGTAATTGTTTTGGACTTTTGGTCCGCGTTGTGTTCTTTCATTTTCTGTGCTGATTCGAACCGTATAAAGAACGTGAATTTTGGATAAACGGTTGGAAAGTTATAGGTCAAAAACTGGACAGAGGTCGAACCTGAAAAAACAGAGAAAACAACTCTGCCCAAAAACGAGATTTTTCACTGTTCACAGCACTGTTCATCGGTGATAAATAGGTGATAAAAGGGTGATAGAAAGTGCTGTTTGTGTTTTTCTTTGTTTTCTTGTGTTGTTTCATTTCTTTTATCTTCCTTACTTCATTTTTAGTTTCCAATTTGTATTGTGTTTGTGTGTTGTGTAAAATTAGTGTTCTTTACGTACTCAAATTAGAACTTATAGGAAACCGACAAGTTCTTCGTGGGATCGAACCCGTACTTACATAATCTATACTTCATTAGATTCGTGCACTTGCGGGTATTTTTAATTGGTTGTTTGCATATTAATTTGTGTCCTTTTAGGAATGCAACAAGTGGCTCTGATACCAAATTGTCACATCCCGAGATCGGCTCCGGCGTAGCACGATATTGTCGCTTTGGGCCCTTCCCTCTCTGCCCTCACGGTTGTGTTTCTGGGAGCTCACGAGCAACTTCCTAGTGAGTCACCCATCCTGGGATTGCTCTAGCCCCAACTCGCTTAACTTCGGAGTTCCCACGACTCCGAAAAGCACAAAGCAATCCCATTACCCGCGCCCACGTCTACTATTGTGTCAAGCCCTTTGAACATCTCTATACAACTTTCAATCACTGCAGGCACAACCACCCTTGCATCACAAGCCATTGCTTCATTGAAAAGCTTGTTGTGATCAGGATTGGCTGCGCCAAAGCTCCATAGGTCCTCACCATGTACTTCCTCAAACACTGGATTTCTAATACTACCTTGAATTCGGGCACTTAAGCCATGCCATGGTGCCAGCATTCCTGAGATACTCTCAAGCAGGATCAACGCCGCCATGCTTTTTTCTCCTGATGTCAGTAGGCGTTTGTGCATAACTTTTGGATCCTAATTGGATTGCAATTTCTTCTTTGAATATTTTGTCTTTCCAATCGTGTTTTGATACTCTTCTAATACTATATGTATTAGAATGTGAGCATCCAACCCGAAATCAATTGACAATGGATTGAGAGACCCAAAATCTTTTATACCATTTAACAAGGCTTTAATTCTCCAATGTGAGATTCACACTCTCAATCAACACATACAAACTTTATCTACACACAAATCGGAGGAACAACTATTGAGCTATATGAATTGAATTGAATTGAATCAATACATATGGTACAATTTTCTGCAGAAAACTCTTATCTTATTTTGCTTCTTTCTTGCTCCTACTCTAACCAAAGTTTCCATCCATTGATTCTCTATCGTAAGGACAGTGAATTGGGTTGCTTAATGTGAAGGTTACATGTATATGTATATATTAAAAATCAAAGCATTATGTTATACCCAACAATATGCTTATTGGGATACACAGATACATAGCAGCCACAACGCATTTGCTCAAACATATTATGGAACATGTGTTCAACATTTAGAAATATATCAATTTCATTGGGATTTTTACAAGATTGAACACTCAATTTTTAATATGCATTTCCTATAATCGGTAGTATACATTTTAATTTCTTTGATAAAGATTTTTTTAATCGAACCGTACTAGAAATTATGGAAAAGATGCTTGCAGGAACATCTAATTCATTCAACATTGTATTATAGTATAAATTAATCTTTAGCTAGGTACATTATTGTCTAGCTGTAACATCAAATACCTACATAGGATACATGTGTGACTTTGTTGAGGCAGATGTTTTTGGGGGTAATGTAGTAAAATAAGAAAGGAAGACTTCGTCTATTATTTACAAAGATCATGACTTTGTGGAACATGTCATGTGTTTACGAAATTCTTCCGCTTCATAGATTTGATCCGAGATCAGTGAAACTTGAGTAGAATTCATTACACATGTTTTGTTTTGAGAGCAACTCTTTTTTTTTTGTTTCTTCAATCGTGTTTTAATACCCTGCCGATCGGGTTCTGCTTTTACAGGATGCTTTAGTTAGTTAGAAGGTTTACAGTTTGTTAAATTGTTAGCAGAGAGCTGAGCCTCTACTGAGCTATATAATATACTGTGCTCTTGTAATGAGTTCAATCGAGTCAGTACAGATGATACAGTATTCTTTAGAAAATTCTATCTGATTTTGCTTAGCTTCCATCCATTGGCTCTGTCTCGTAAGTCGTAAGGACATTGAAAGACAAACTAATGGAAAGAAAGACATTGGAGTGCTGTGAATCACATATATTTATACCTTAAAAATCAAAGCATGTGTTGCTCAAAAACATGCCTACTATTATTGGGATAGAAAGATATATAGCAGCCACAATGCATTTGCTCAGATTTTATTGCCAACCATCTAAAGATTACAAACTGCAAGAGCAGTAGGCTTATAAACTCAACAATTTTGACAATGATGCAACAGTTAAAGACCAAAAGGCAACTCAAACAATACAATGAAACAGTACTAATTAGCAAAAACAAATCCACATCCATAACTTTATGTTCTCTAAATTTAAGGAAAAGCCTGAATAACGGATGGGGCAGCATGAATAGGTGTGACAGTGTGTCGGCTAAAGCCAGCTTCCCCAAAAACATATCCCCATTCCTTCAAGGTCCTTTCTTTTCCTGTGTTTGTATGGGCCATCATCACCATGTCTAGCATCAATCTCAAATTTGTTA
Organism: Prunus fruticosa; assembly: GCA_018703695.1. Taxonomy (NCBI): domain Eukaryota; kingdom Viridiplantae; phylum Streptophyta; class Magnoliopsida; order Rosales; family Rosaceae; genus Prunus; species Prunus fruticosa. The sequence goes on from CM031924.1 coordinate 36,332,184, forward strand.
GTTTGATGTCCTCTTTCTCCTCTTTTTCATCGATAACCGCTTCTACAATTATCACCTTCCCTTTATCCTCCGGGATAGCTTCCCTGCACTTCTTAAGGATACGGATGCATTCATCATCGCCCCAGTCGTGAAGAACCGACTGCAATTCACAAAAACAGAATCAGAGTATCCATTGTCATAACGCCTTGTTGAGCAATTAAACTTATAGCAAGATAATCAGGGAGTGATGGCAGAGGAACCACATTTTTTCTTATCCCATTAGCGCAGACAAATGATGTAATAAGTAGACATTAACAGACAAATCAAATGATGAAACTAATAGCTCACAGGATGAATGAAAAATATAAAGAGATATTTAGTCAAATACCCATTCTAAGACTAATAATATAATAAACCCTACACCATTTAAATTTAGAAACAAAACTGACATCTAGCCCTATTTAATTTAATTTTAATTATTAAATTACTTGATGTCCTATTGAGTAATGGGATTGGGGAAGAAACTAATTTAATTATAAGAAGTTAAAAGCCTCTACAAGTCCATTCTTAAATGGGTTTTTTATTAATTGGCACTAATAAAAACCCAAAAAACGGCGCAGCAAAGCGCTCTTCCTTAAATGGTTTAGCTTTCTTGATTTCTTTTAACTATATACATAATACATATATATACTAACCTTCATAATTACAGCATCAGCCTTTGGAACACAATCAAACATGTCACCTCCAACATTCTCAATGCGGTCACACTCCTGAAGATCAAAGTTGATGCCTTGAATCCAAGGACATGCCTCAACCAACAAGCGCAAAGTAGTCCCATCACCCCCGCCCACATCTACGATTGTCTCAATCCCTTTGAACACCTCTAAACAACTTTCAATCACTGCAGGCACAGCCACCCTTGAATCACAAGCCAATGCTTCATTGATAAGCTTGCTGTGATCAGGATTGGCCGCGGCATAGCTCCATATATCCTCTCCATGTACTGCTTCAAATGTTGGATTGCTAATACCTTGAATTCGAGCACTTAGGCCATGCCACGGTGCCAGCATTACCGGGCTACTCTCTAGCAAAATTATAGCAGCCATGCTGTTTTCTCCGGATTTCAATAGCCGTTTGGACAAAGGTGTTTGTGCATAAACTTTGGGGCCTAATTGGGTTGCTGGTTTTTCTTTGAATATTTTGAGGTGGACTAGGACCCTCATGATGCGGTAAAGGGGAGCAGGATCACATTTTAGAGCAGATGATAGCTCTAGGAGTGTCATGGGGCTGCCATGGCTTTCAATTGCATCAGCTATTCCAAGCTCAATGGCACATTTTACCACCGCGATTTCGACAAACCCGAACACATATTTCCAGATTTCCACTTTGGCATGTTCTTCTTCTTTCTCTTCTCCTCCTAACTGTCTCTGTTTATCTTCCATCTCTTTCTGTGTGTGTGTCGTAGGCTCTAAGGTAGAAATATATATAATTTGCAGGAAGAGATTGGAGTATAGTTACATGCAGAAGTGTTGAACAGTTTAGGTAATGTATCATTTTCATTGGGATTTTTCCCAGATTCAGCCACTCAATTTTAAATGTATTTTCATGTAATGGGAGACATCTTTTGCCCAATTGGCTGGAAGGATTTTGTCTTGTATACAAAATTCTTTCTTTGCCACAATATTTCATGAAAAAGTTTACTTTACTACGTAGTGGACAAACATGGTAAGCATGCATTGTTTAGCTGTAGCTAGTGGCATTCATAAGAATCTTGTGTTTTTGCTGTGAGCATAATTTTTGTTTGTTTCTTATTTTTGTCTTTCCAATCAAGTTTTGATACTCTTCTAATACTACATGTATTAGAATGTGAGCATCCAACCCGAAATCAATTGACCACGGATGGGAGAGACCCAAAAATCTTTTATACCATTTGACAAGGCTTTAATTCTCCAATATGAGATTCACCTTCTCAATCAACACATACAACCTTTATCTACACACAAATCGGAGGAACAACTATTGAGCTATATGAATTGAATTGAATCAATACAGATGATACAATTTTCTGCAGAAAACTCTTATCTTATTTTGCTTCTTTCTTGCTCCTACTCTAACCAAAGTTTCCATCCATTGATTCTCTCTCGTAAGGACAGTGAATTGGGTTGCTTAATGTGAAGGTTACATGCATATGTATATATTTAAAATCATATCATTATGTTATACCCAACAACATGCCTTTTGTTTAGCTGTAGCTAGTGGCATTATCATAAGAATTGAAAATATGGAGGGCTAATAACGTACCGACATGTGTCTCTCAAGAATCTTATTTGAAAAATTGTTGGGATTACATCATGATAAGATGTGTTACGTGGAGAAAAAATATAATCAGAAATTTATAGGGCTAATCACGTGCCGACGTGTGGATATCAAAAATCCTATCCCAAAATATTTTTCTCTTCTAAAATGTATTTTAAATAGGATATAAATAGTAGTTTAATTAAATTAACTTACGAATTTGCTTAAGAAGTTCATCACACTTATATGCTATATAATAACACAAGTGAAAGCACTATTTTCTGAACTTGAACAAACCCATCAGCACCAATATTAATGCCGAACAAATCTAATTAGCACTTTTCATCACACAATGATACAATACAAGCTTCAAAGTAGATCACGTAATAAGGGTGAGTGAGAAGCAACTGCAAAATAAATTAGAAAAAAAAATGGAGAGAAATATTAATAAAACCGAGTATATTTTAATAGAAAAAAAAATGCTCAGGAATGTGATCGCATTGAGAATGTTGGAGGTGACATGTTTGATTGTATTCCAAAGGCCGATTCTGTAATTATCAATTGTAAAAGAAGAAGTTGTAGTCCCACATGGACAGAGCGGAAAAGGCTGAGTAGTGGGATAAACGCAAGCGGAAGCCAATGATTGAAGTATCTTCGCGCTTGGGACAATGACGCCGCTTATGAGGTTCTAACCGAGGCGCTTCTCTTGCTGGTTGAAAACTATATCCAAACCCCCTCTTGGGCCTTGGTTCAGCCATGTGCCCTTTAGAATTTCTGGAAGGGCTCTCTCTTCGGAGTAAGGGTTTAGCCGCGGCTATACTATATAAAAAAGAAATAGAGAAAAAATGGAGAGAAACATTAATTTAAAAAAATAAGGAATAAATTGAGTATAGCCAGGCGGCTATACTATTTTTTTAAAAAAGAGAACCCTTCTAGTGAATAGACGGCCACGTGTCTAAATAAGTATAGCCGAACGGCTATACTATTTTTTTAAAATAAGAAAAAACCGAGTATAGCCGCTCGGCTATACGATGTATCCAACCGTCAATTTCAAAGTAGGTAAGAGCTGGGGCCAATGCAGGAAGTAGCGGTAGTGCCTGGGCCAATGCAACAGCTGCTTTTGCAGTTTCAAAAGTGAACTACAGCTAAGAAATCAACAAGAATCACTTATTTATTGAAAAAATCTGCTTTGAAAACTTATTTTAAAGAGATTTTTTTTTTTTGTCGAAATATTTTAAAGAGATTATCATAAGATCCATCAGATGTGATTCAAGTGGAAATTAATTGCTTTATAAAAGGCCAAGAACAATCCAGCCTAGTTATGGCCTACTGATATCCACTCAGTTCATCATACTCATGCTTTTCTGATTTTTACCTTTGCTTTATCCTCTGTGCGTTGATGATAAGGTGGATCCTGGAAATTCTTTCAAACCCTACCTGCCTAATATTGCACATATCTTTCCTTCACAAATGGCTCCCTGGAATTCACATCTATTATCTCAACCACAAACACTCGTATTCATTTCCTTCAATAATGCCTCTATGGAATTAGCAGTGCGATATGAAAATCAAATCATTTAGAAAAATTGCATATAAGAAAATAATAAATCAAGTTCATACATGGTCAATGGGAATTCAATTGTTACAAATTGAAAGTGATTCACAGATTTTAATCACAGTTTTGCGAGGATTCCAATCTCCTCATTTGTGTCTTTTTTTTTTGGTAAATAAAAGCAAACTACTCAGAGTGATTTAAACAAACCATCCGAGTCTTAGGAACAGCCAACAAGTCATCTAAAATTTTTGAAACACTACAGACAGGAGCATAATCAAAACACACATAGGCCAAGTTAGCTAAACAAACAGCCACCCCATTCTTCTCTCTGTAAATATGGGTGAATCCATTTCAATCACAAGGTTCCTAATACCTTTGTCAATCGCAAGTTGCAACCCAAAGAAAAGCCCCCAAACTTCAGCATCCAAATTAAATTTCCTCCTCATCCAACTGCACCGTAATGCAAAGTTTACAAATTCTTTTTAGTTCGGGAGTTTAAGTAGGTTAAGTTTAATTGACACATCCTAATTCAGGGTGTGTACAAAAGAAACACTGTTTGATTTCTTAGGGTACTTTCTCCAGTAGTGTTACCAAAACACAGAATGGTAGGCTTTGAAATTGTGAGGACACAAACTTTTTCTCTCGCTTGTGCTCTGCTTCTCTCCCAGTTTTGAGAGTCGGTGGCAGTTTCCCACCCTTAATGGGTGTTTCTCTGTGCTCTGTCTCAGTAGTTCATGTTAGACCCCGTTCGACCCTAAACCTTAACCCAAATGTACAAAGAGAATATACTATTTCTATTACTCAAAACACAATACAATTCAACATCCCAACTAATACTAACTAACCTCCTAATATAGTAGGTTAGCTTGATTACAAAAGACTAAAACACCCTTGGAATCCTATCATTACCCTCCCCACAAAAAACAATCCTTGTCCTCAAGGATGTAAACCAGGAAATACAACAGCAACTACAAAATTTACGCTTGACCAACTGAGCTTGTGGAGAGAACTTCCAAATTAACATGTTTGAGCAGTCTGAACCTTCAATTAAAGGACTAATTGTTTCATTAGGTTCCAAAAAACTTTCTTGAGTCAGCAGGAGCAAAACCTTTCAACTGCAATGGATTCATCGCAAAAGCCAAGACAGCAAATGGAAGCAGACAAAATGCCTCTCCCCAGAATGCATAGCGCCAACTGAAATTGTCTCCTACAAAACCGCCATAAACATAGCCCACAGCAATTCCAGATGGTATACACATGTAAAACATTGCAAGCCAAGCTGTTTTCTGAAAAAGAAAACATAGCAATCTCCACTCCTGGGCAGATGCAGATGCATTCATACAAGAAAAATAAGAAATGCGAGTAATCTTGTACATGAACCACCTCAAATATGTCCTCCAAATCCACCCAATGAAGCCGCCCCTTTTGTCACGAATTCCCATCTGAGTGAACAACTCAAAATCATCTACACAACCAAAATCTTGGACCCTAAAACGAACTTGAGAACAACCATGACTAAGCACCATTCCTCCATTGGCAAGCAGGAAATTAGACCGCAGGAAATCAGACTGATGAATATGAGCAATAGGCCAACTTAACCCTTTGACCAGTGCCAAATCAATGAAATTATGCAAACTACTAGAAGCAAGGAAAATGACAACTAAACAATTCTTGATAAATCCCTGGTGGTGAAGCTCTTTCTGTAGAACTTCAAATCCACCACCTTTGTCGCGAATGCCCATATAGTAGCTAAGATCAAAACCAGGAATTGCATTACCATGACATAACGCACCTGAGTATTGCATTTCAACAAACGGGTGGAGAGCATGTAGTCCTCTGGACTCATGTGCCACAAATGGAGCAAAAACACCAAGTGCTTCAATCTTGAATGAATTTCCATAGACAGAGACAAGACTTTGCATTAGAATTTCAGCAACTTCTTTCGCCCATTGATCTGGTATAGCATCAGACAATAGACCCATATGAGCAACAGATGGCATACACTTGTGAATCCCAGCAAGACCCACTTCAATTACCACATACCCTTCACCTTTCTGGTCCATCACATCATTCAGAGGCTGTGGAGTTTCAGGTGGCATGAAAGTACCCTCAGAAATAAGAAGCCCACCCGAAAAGTCGTCAACATCGCTGTGAGGCAATAGCGAATCACAACGAACAAAAAGTTGGGAACCATCGGAAATTTCGGCATACCAATGTTAGACCCCGTTCAACCTTAACCCAAATGTACAAAGAGAATATATTATTTCTATTACTCAAAACACAATACAATTCAACATCCCAACTAATACTAACTAACCTCCTAATATAGTAGGTTAGCTTGATTACAAAAGACTAAAACACCCTTGGAATCCTATCAGTTCAGGGCTTTATGCCCTTTCAGTTATGTTATTTTTGTTTTCTCCTTCCTCTTCAACCCCTTTTAACCCTAGATCTCACTTCAATCTCCAACCTTTTTATTGGTTTTTCATCCTCTTTCACCCCCTTGGTCCTCATCTCCCAGATCCCCCCACTCTCACCCATATCACTTGCTCTACTCCTCTCCTTCCTCACTTGTTCCCACCTCAATCCAAGCTTGCAGCTATTCATCCTCTACACGCGTGTTCGCGTCTTATTTGGAAGATTGGTAGAGTTTCAACTCGGAGTGCTTGCACCACCACCTTCCACGAATTGGTTCTTGTTGGTTCTGCTGGCTTTGGGCTGGTTTTGGCCTTCGGTTTCGCCCTGATGCATGGCTGCTGTTCCCTTGGATGCGAGTTTGGGTTCGATGGTTGCGAAGTGTCGCAGTGGAGTTCGCTATTGGGGTTTTCTTGGTTTTACGTTTTTCCAATTTTAAGGCTTTGTTCTAGTGGTTTTGGGGTTGTTGTTTGTTGTGTTGGTGTGGAAGTTTGTTGTTTTGTTTTGGCCCTGGTTGGTTGTTGGCTGCTTGTTGCTTCTCTAGTTGCAGGGATGATGGCGGCTGCTCTCTGTTGTTTTGTTTTAGTTGCTAGGGTTTTGTTTGTTCTGGGCCTTCTGATGTTTGCTTTGTTGGGCTTTGTTTGTAATCCTTACTTATGAATGAAAGTCCACTTTGACCAAAAAAAATAAAAAATAAAAATAAAAAATAAAAATTGTGAGGACACTTTAAGTTTGAACTAGATTTGGTCGGGTGCCCCAGGCCCATGCAATAGTGCAACGCCTGGGCGACGCTCGAGAGCCCCAATAGCAAGCTACTGTGGTGGACCCTCCCCCTAAAGAAATTAATTTAATATCGTGTGGACCATTGGTCCACGTAATCAGATATTAAACCTAATAAGAACAGATACTACACTTGATCTTAGCCAAAAGGCCGAGAAAGGTATGCTTCTTCTCATCTCTTCTTTATCCTTTTATAGAGCCATTCACTTCCATACTTCCTAAGTCAAACCGATGTGGGATTGTTACAAACAGAGAGCAAAATTGATTTGGTTTATACGGACTGTATTCTCATATAAGAGTGTTGATGGCTCGTACCATCACCACAAGCCGAGCTTGTCACATGTCGCCATGTGGCCAGGCCACGATAGGTCAGGTCATGTGTTCACCGACCCGAGCATACACGATACCCTGGGTTTCGACAATGAGCTTCCCAATTATAATGTGATAAACCAAGAGCTGAACTAGCACTCGGGAATTCAAACACGACCCGAGCACACTGATGACCAAGAGACTTAGCCAGACCCCTGTCAAGTCAATCACTCCACCTCTGTGATAAAATAGCCTGGCAAATGAGAGAGGTCAGTTAATGCACATCCCATCCTAGGCCAGGTGTTGCCTTACCCTCTAATCCCCAGAAATTGGCAAACTGGTGATGGAGAGGGATCATTTAATACACCTCCCATTCTTGTTCACTTGTCGCTTCACCACTTGATCCCTGTCCAATAAGCATGGTGATCATTTAATGTAACTAGAACAGGGGAGAAAGAGGAAAAGATCTCCTTAAAATATCTCTCCCTCTCCCCCTATAAATACCCCTCACCTATCTCTGGACAAAGGTAATAAACACTCTTATTGTGAAAACCCTACATCCATTCTCTTCACCACAAAACCATATCTGACTTCACCATCAGAGAGGGTTCAACTGGGTCCAAATCCAGTTCACTCATATTGATAACTGTTTTGAGTGTGCAGGCCTTTTACAAGAAGCCTCTCGACCCAAGAGATCCAGAATAGGCCCATACCTTAACCCAAGTCCAGGATATACTCGATACGAGAGGGATACGCGGTTTACAAAGAGAAGCAAAGGCTGCTTGCAATTTGGTAAAAAGGTATGGCAAGCTTGGTATCTGTACTAACTATTTGTCGTTCCAAATTTGCTTAACAAGTTCATCACACTATGCTATAATAACACAAGTGAAAACAATACTTTCTTCGTGTTCACTCTTTGTCATACAAATTCTTCATCTATTTTCTTAACTTGAACCCATCAGCACCGATATTAATGCCGAACAAATCCAATTAGCACTTTTCATCACACAATGATACAATACAAGTTTCAAAGAGTGGCTTATTTATCAGTCCATCATTTAATTCCTCTAAATTCACAAAATTTAAATCCTCCTAAGCGCTTGACATTAGCTCACGTAATAAGGGTGAGTGAGAAAATGAGTTAAGATTATGATATGTAAATAGTTTGCTACTTTTTCATTGTAGCACAAGAATTTAAGGCGATATTTGCTATCGTTTTAGCAAGAAGCAACTGCAAAACAAAGCCCCGAGTGACACTGATGCCATAACGATCTATAACTTGAAAGCGTACACAGCCACTTGCTGAAGAGACTGAATCCAAACTTTTTGGATGTTGAGAGTGACTAATGGAAAGAGCAAAATTTGCCTCCAAAACCCAGGTAGGAAAGAGGGAAATAAACTTGCCAACCAAATGTTCAATATCTTGGGACTATATTTATAGGGCCTTACTCCGAAGAGAAAGCCCTTCCAGAAATTCTCAAGGGAACAAGGCTGAACCAAGGCCAAAGAGGGGGTTTGGAAATAGTTTTCAACCAGCAATAGACGCGCCTCGGTTAGAACCTCATAAGCTGAGTCATTGCCCCAAGCGCAAAGATACTTCAATCATTGGCTTCCGCTCGCTTTTATCCCACTACAGCAACTCAGCCTTTTCCGCTCTGTCGATGTGGGACTACAACTTCTTCTTTCACGCATACAATGATCACTATGCCATATAACATCGCATGTTTGGCTAATAATTGTAAATGCCGATGTGTAAAATCTAGAAGATGAATGTTGTTTCTTGTCTTAGCTTGAAATTGCATCCTCTCCATTCTATATGTCTAGTTTGATTGCATACATACCAATTTGGAATGTGAAATGCCGACTTTTTCTTTACCAAATTTATTCAAATTGAGTTGATACATCGGCATTTAAAAGATTACAAAGCAGACTACATAAAGCAAGAGCAGCAGGTTTATTATTAACTTAACAATTTTGACAATGCTGCAACTAGAGAAAGACCACTAGGTAAGTTGAACAATACAATGAAACAGTACTAATTTGAGGACACAAATCCACATCCTTAGCTTTTTGTTCTCTAAATTTAAGGAAAAGCCTGAATAACGGATGGGACAACATGAATAGGTGAGATAGTGTGTCGGCTGAAGCCAGCTTCCCCAAGAACATATTCCCATTCCTTCAAAGTCCTTTCTTTTCCTGTGTTTGTATGGGCCATCATCACCATGTCTAGCATCAATCTCACATTTGTAAGTTTGGTGTCCTCTTTCTCATATTTTTCATCGATAACCGCTTCTATGATTATCACCTTCCCTTTGTCCTCCGGAATAGCTTCCCTGCACTTCTTAAGGATACGGATGCACTCATCATCGCCCCAGTCGTGAAGAACCCCCTGCAATTCACGAAAACAGAATCAGAGTATCCATTGTCATAATGCCTTGTTGAGCAAGAAAACTTATAGCTAGATAATCAAGGAGTGATGGCAGAGGAACCACATTTTTTCTTATCCCATTAGCGCAGACAAATGATGTAATTAGTGGTAGACATGAACGGATAAATCAAATGATGAAACGAATATGTCACAGGATGAATGAAAAATATAAAGATGTGTTGCTAACTTGCTGCTAGCTATTTTAAGGCTACTCTTCCTTAAATGGTTTAATTTTCTCTATTTCCTTTAACTATATATATACTAACCTTAATAACTACAGCATCAGCCTTTGGAACATAATCAAACATGTCACCTCCAACATTCTCAATGCGGTCACACTCCTGAGCAACAGACACAACATGAGGAAGATCAAAGTTGATGCCTCGGATCCAAGGGCATGCCTCAACCAACAAGCGCAAAGCAGTCCCATCACCCGCGCCCACGTCTACTATTGTGTCAAGCCCCTTGAACACCTCTATACAACTTCCAATCACTGCAGGCACATGCACCCTTGCATCACAAGCCATTGCTTCATTGAAAAGCTTGTTGTGATCAGGATTGGCTGCGCCAAAGCTCCATATATCCTCACCATGTACTTCCTCAAACACTGGATTTCTAAGATTACCTTGAATTCGGGCACTTAAGCCATGCCATGGTGCCAGCATTACTGGGCTACTCTCAAGCAAGATCAACGCCGCCATGCTTTTTTCTCCTGATCTCAGTAGGCGTTTGGACAAAGGTGTTTGCACATAGCTTTTGGATCCTAATTGGATTGCAGTTTCTTCTTTGAATATTTTGAGGTGGACTAGGACCCTCATGATGCGGTAAAGGGGAGAAGGATCACATCTTAGAGCAGATGATAGCTCTAGGAGTGTCATGGGGCTGCCATGGCTTTCAATTGCATCAGCTATTCCAAGCTCAATGGCACATTTTACCACCGCGATTTCGACAAACCCGAACACATATTTCCAGATTTCCAGTTTGGCATGTTCTTCTTCTTTCTCTTCTCCTCCTAACTCTCTTTGTTTATCTTCCATTTCTTTCTGTGTGTGTGCCGTAGGCTCTAAGGTGACAATATATATAATTTGCAGGAAGAGATTGGAGTATAGTTACATGCATAACATGTGTTGAACAGTTTAGGTAATGTATCAACCACTCAATTTTAAATGTATTTTCACGTAATGGTAGACATCTTTTGCCTAATTGGCTGGAAGGATTTTGTCTTGCATACAAAATTCTTTCTTTGCCACAACATTTTATGAAAAAGTTTACTACGTTTAGTGGACAAGCATGGTAAGCATGCATTGTTTAGCTTCTTATTCATAAGAATCTTGTGTTTTTGCTGTGAGCATAATTTTTGTCTGTTTCTTATTTTTGTCTTTGCACTCATGTTTTGATACTCTTCTAATACTATATGTATTAGAATGTGAGCATCCAAACCCGAAATCAATTGACTATGAATGAAGAGACCCAAAATCTTTTATACCATTTGACAAGGCTTTTAATTCTCCAATGTGAGATTCACACTCTCAATCAACACATACAACCTTTATCTACACCTAATGAAAATGATACATGACCTAACTTGGGATTGATTTTTTGAGAGTATCAGTAGGCTGGATTGTTCTTGGCCTTTTATAAAGCAATTAATTTCCACTCGAATGACATCTGATGGACCTAATGATAATCTCTTGAAAATAAGTTTTCAAATCAGATTTTTTCCATAAATAAGTGATTCTTGTTGATTTCTTAGCTGTAATTCACTTTTGCATTGGCCCCAGCTCTTACCTACTTCAAAACTGACTGTTGGATAAATAGTATAGCCGGGTGGCTATATTCGATTTTTCTGATTTTTTCAAAACTAATATAGCCGAGCGGCTACACGTATTTAGACACGTGGCTGCCTATTCGCTAGTAGGGTTCTCTTCAAAGGAAGACTTTCAAAAATCCTACATAAGATAAGATGTGTCACGTGGACAAAAATTCAATAAAAAAATATGAATGGCTAATTACGTACCGACATGTAACACAAGAATTTAAGACGATGTTTGCTAAACAAAGCCACAAGTCACATTGATGCCATAACGGCCTAACTTGAAAGCATACACTGAATCCAAACATTTTGGATGTTGAGAGTGACCAATGTTAACCAATGCATCCACAAGGAAAAATATCTCGGGGGCCTTACTCCGAAGAGAGAGCCCTTCCAGAAATTCTCAAGGGCACATGGCTGAACCAAGGCCCAAGAGGGGGTTTGGAAATAGTTTTCAACAAGCAATAGTCGCGCCTCGGTTAGAACCTCATAAGCTGCGTCATTGCCCCAAGCGCAAAGATACTTCAAACATTGGCTTCAATTTTATCCCACTACAGCAACTCAGCCTTTTCCGCTCTATCCATGTGGAACTACAACTTCTTTTACAATTGATAATTACAGCATCGGCCTTTGGAATACAATCAAACATGTCACCTCCAACATTCTCAATGCGATCACACTCCTGAGCAACAGACAAAACATGAGGAAGATCAAAGTTGATGCCTCGAATCCAAGGACACGCCTGAACCAACAAGCGCAAAGTAGTCCCGTCACCCCCGTCCACATCTACGATTGTCTCAATCCCTTTGAACACCTCTAAACAACTTTCAATGACAGCAGGTACAACCACCCTTGCATTACAAGCCATTCCTTCATTGATAAGCTTGCTGTGGTCAGGGTTGGCTGCGGCATAGCTCATCCTCTCCATGTACTGCCTCAAATGCTGGATTGGGGTTTCTTCTTTGAATATTTTGAGGTGGACTAGGACCCTCATGAGGCGGCGAAGGGGAGAAGGATCACATCTCAGAGCAGATGAGAGTTCTAAGCGTGTCATGGGGCTTCCATGGCTTTCAATTGCATCTGCTATCCCGAGCTCAATGGCGCATTTCACCACCGCGATTTCAACAAACCCATTTCCAGACTCAAAATATTTATAAAGCGTATGGCCGCTCGGCTATACTATTTTTTTTTTAAATTAGAAAAAAATGGAGAGAAATATTAATAAAACCAAGTCTGGCCGCGCGGCTATACTAGTTTTGAAAAAAAATCAGCAAAAAGAAGAGAACCCTACTAGCGAATAGGCGGCCACGTGTATAAATAAGTGTAGCCGGGCGGCTATACTAGTTTTGAAAAAATCAGAAAAATCGAATATAGCCGCCCGGCTATACTATTTATCCAACAGTCAGTTTTGAAGTAGGTAAGAGCTGGGGCCAATGCAAAAGTGAATTACAGCTAAGAAATCAACAAGAATCACTTATTTTTGGAAAAAATCTGCTTTGAAAACTTATTTTCAAGAGATTATCATTAGATCCATCAGATGTCATTCGAGTGGAAATTAATTGCTTTATAAAAGGCCAAGAACAATCCAGCCTACTGATACTCTCAAAAAATCAATCCCAAGTTAGGTCATGTATCATTTTCATTAGGTGTAGATAAAGGTTGTATGTGTTGATTGAGAGTGTGAATCTCACATCGGAGAATTAAAAGCCTTGTCAAATGGTATAAAAGATTTTGGGTCTCTCCATCCGTGGTCAATTAATTTCGGGTTGGATGCTCACATTCTAATACATATACATAAAGTATTAGAAGAGTATCAAAACATGATTGGAAAGACAAAAATTATGCTCATTGCAAAAACACAAGATTCTTATGATAATTATGATAATGCCACTAGCTACAGAAAAAATTTTGAATACAAGATAAAATCCTTCCAGCCAATTGGGCAAAAGATGTCTACCATTACATGAACATACATTTAAAATTGAGTGGCTGAATGTAACTATACTCACATTATTATATATATTGCTACCTTAGAGCCTACGACACACACAGAGAAAGAGATGGAAGATAAACAAAGAGAGTTGGGAGGAGAAGAGAAAGAAGAAGAACATGCCAAACTGGAAATCTGGAAATATGTGTTCGGGTTTGTCGAAATCGCGGTGGTAAAATGTGCCATTGAGCTTGGAATAGCTGATGCAATTGAAAGCCATGGCAGCCCCATGACACTCCTAGAGCTATCATCTGCTCTAAGATGTGATCCTTCTCCCCTTTACCGCATCATGAGGGTCCTAGTCCACCTCAAAATATTCAAAGAAAAACCAGCAACCCAATTAGGCCCCAAAGTTTATGCACAAACACCTTTGTCCAAACGGCTATTGAAATCCGGAGAAAACAGCATGGCTGCTTTCATTTTGCTAGAGAGTAGCCCGGTAATGCTAGCACCGTGGCATGGCCTCAGTGCCCGAATCCAAGGTAATATTAGAAATCGAGTGTTTGAGGAAGTGCATGGTGAGGACGTATGGAGCTTTGGCGCAGCCAATCCTGATCTCAACAAGCTTTTCAATGAAGCAATGGCTTGTGATGCAAGGGTGGTTGTGCCTGCAGTGATTGAAAGTTGTATAGAGGTGTTCAAAGGGCTTGACACAATAGTAGACGTGGGCGGGGGTAATGGGACTGCTTTGTGCTTGTTGGTTGAGGCATGCCCTTGGATCCGAGGAATCAACTTTGATCTTCCTCATGTTCTGTTGCTCAGGAGTATGACCGCATTGAGAATGTTGGAGGTGACATGTTTGATTATGTTCCAAAGGCTGATGCTGTAATTATTAAGGTTAGTATATATATATAGTTAAAGGAAATAGAGAAAATTCAACACATCTTTAAATTTTTCATTCATCCTATGATTTATTATTTGATTTGTCTGTTAATGTCTACCACTTATTACATCATTTGCCTGCGATGATAAGAACACGTTATGACAAAGGATACTCTAATTTTGTTTTCGTGAATTGCAGTGGGTTCTTCATGACTGGGGAGATGATGAGTGCATCCGTATCCTTAAGAAGTGCAGGGAAGCTGTTCCTGAGGACAAAGGGAAGGTGATAATCATAGAAGCGGTTATCGATGAAAAAGATGAGAAAGAGGACAGCAAGCTAAAAAATGTGAGATTGATGCTAGACATGGTGATGATGGCCCATACAAACACAGGAAAAGAAAGGACCTTGAAGGAATGGGGATATGTTCTTGGTGAGGCTGGCTTTAGCCGACACACTATTACACCGATTCATGCTGTCCAATCTGTTATTCAGGCTTTTCCTTAAATTTAGAGAACCAAAAGTTAAGGATGTGGATTTGTTTTCTCAAATTAGTACTATTTCATTGTATTGTTCTGCTTACCTTGTGGTCTTTCTCTAGTTGCAGCAGCATTGTCAAAATTGTTAAGTTAATAATAAGCCTACTGCTCTTGCTTTATGTAGTCTGCTTTGTAATCTTTAAATGCAGATGTATAAACTCAAATTTACGAAAATGAAAAATTGAATAAAAGAGAAAGGCGGCATTTCACATTCCAAATTGGTATGTATGCAATCAAACTAGACATATAGAATGGAGAGGATGCAATTTCAAGCTAAGACAAGAAACAAAATTCATCTTCTAGATTTTACACATCGGCATTTACAATTATTAGCCAAACATGTGATGGTATATGGCATAGTGATCATTATATGTGTGAAAGAAGAAGTTGTAGTCCCACATCGACAGAGCGGAAAAGGCTGAGTTGCTGCAGCTTTGCGCTTGGGGCAATGCTGCAGCTTATGAGGTTCTAACCGTCTATTGCTGGTTGAAAGCTATTTCCAAGCTCCCTCTTTGGCCTTGGTTCAGCCACGTCCCTTTAAGGATTTCTCGAAGGGCTTTCTCTTCGAAGGAAGTGTATGGCCACTTTAAAGAGTATAGCCGCTCGGCTATACTATTTTTAAAAAAAATTTAAAATGGAGAGAAACATTATTGAAACCGAGTATAGCCGATCGGCTATACTATTTTTTAAAAAGAAAAAAGAAAAATGGAGTATAGCCGACTGGCTATACGTTTTTTTAAAAAAAAAAAAGATAACCCCACTAGCGAATAGGCGGCCACGTGTTTAAGTACGTATAGCCGCTCGGCTATACTATTTTTAAAAAAATAAGAAAAAACCAAGTATAGCCGCCCGGCTATACTATCTATCCAACAGCCAGTTTTGAAGTAGGTCAGAGCTGGGGCCAATGCAGGGAGTAGCGGTAGTGCCTGGGCCAATGCAACAGCTGCTTTTGCAGTTTCAAAAGAGATTTACAGCTAAGAAATCAACAAGAATCACTTATTTATTGAAAAAGTCTGTTTTGAAAACTTATTTTCAAGAGATTATCATAAGATCCATCAGATGTGATTGAAGTGGAAATTAATTGCTTTATAAGAGGCCAAGAACAATCCAGCCTAGTTATGGCCTACTGACATCCACTCAGTTCATACTCATGCTTTTCTGATTTTTACCTTTGCTTTATCAGGCAAACACAAAAGCATACAACTGTTCAAAATATCCTCTGTGCGTTTATGATAAGGTGGATCCTGCAAACTAAATTCATTTGGCAACTTGTGAGAACTTCTTTCACGGAAAAACCCTACCTGCCTAATATTGCACATATCTTTCCTTCACAAATGGCTCCCTGGAATTCACATCTATTATCTCAACCACAAACACTCGTATTCATTTCCTTCAATAATGCCTCTATGGAATTAGCAGTGCGATTTGAAAATCAAATCATTTAGAAAAATTGCATATAAGAAAATAATAAATCAAGTTCGTACATGGTCAATGGGAATTCAATTGAAGTTTTGAAACAATACAGACAGGAGCATAATCACACACACATAGGCCCAAATCGAAGTTATAGCTCAAGTGCTAAAACAATCAGCCACCCCATTCTTCTCTTTGTAAACATGGAGGACTGAGCGGTTACCAATCTGTTTTGGATAAGAGAACAGCTGCAGCGGAATCCATTTTCAATCACAGGGTTCCTAATACCTTTGTCATTGCAAGCTGCAACCCAAAGAAAAGCCCCCAAACTTCAGCTTCCAAAATCTGTCCTCTCCCCAGATTCCCAACAAACCCACTGTCCCAATAGTGTATTTTGTCACCAATGAACGACATTAAATTTCCTCCTCATCCAACCGAATAAGGGTAAAAAGAAATTTTATCCATCTCACCGTAATGCGAAGTCAACAGAATTTTTTAGTTCGCGAGGTCAAGTTCAATTTACACATCCTAATTCACGGTGTGTATAGAAAACACAGCTGGATTCCGTAGGGTGTATCCAGTGTTACAAAATACACAATGGTGGGCTTCGAAATTGCGAAGACAGATTCAAGTTTGAACTATATTTGGCGGGGTGCGCCAGGCCAATGCAATAGTGCAACGGTTGGGCGACACACGAGAGTCCCAATAGCAAACTACTGTGGTGGACCCTCCCCCTAAAGAAACTAATTTAATATCGTGTGGACAAGTCCACGTATCAGATATTAAACTGATAAGAACAGATACTACACTTGATCTTAGTCAAAAGGCCGAGAAAGGTATGCTTTTTCTCTTCTCTTCTTTCTCCTTTTATAGGGTCTTTCACTTCCATGCTTCCTTGGTGAGGCCGATGTGGGATTGTAATAAACAGCTAGAGGGTGCCATGAACGAAGGCTTAGGGGTAGGGGCTGTACCTGCGAGTCTGAGACTGGAACTAACAGAGAGCAAAACTGCTTTGGTGTATACATGCATACATCTGTTAACAAAGGTAAAATGTTGGCGAAAAAAACGAAGATACTCAATTACATACAAGTTGTACGAAAGGACTGCTTTTCTCATAAAAGAGAAACAAAGGCCGCTTGCGATTTGGGAAAAACGTATGGCCAAGGCTTGGTATCTGCTAACTATTTGTGGTTCCAACTTGCTTAGAAGAAGTTAATCACACTCATGCTCTAATTAGACGATAACACAAGTTAAAACACTCTTTTATTGGTGTTCACTCTTCATCTATTATCTAGACTAGAACAAGCCCCATTAATGTTCGTCACACAATGATACAAGCTTCAAGGAGTGGCTTATTTATTAGTCTATCATATAATTCTTCTAAATTATCAAATCTAATCCTTCCAAGATATTGACATTAGTTCAAGTAATGAGGTTGAGCGAGAAAATGAATTAGGATTATGATAAATAAAAAGCTTCATTATCTTCTATTATAACAAAATGATTGAAGGCCACATTATCGTTTTCAAAATGACATTAGTTCATGTCTTTCAGGAAACCAACACAATTGGGCTGTCATTTGTTATACTAAAACACATATAGTCCATTTGGAGAGAAAAATCCAAAACTAGCCACTTGTCATTTTCTAATTGTTCTTATAAAATTTTAACACAATAAGAATCAATTTAAAAATAACAAGAATCAATTATTTTAGTTTTGGGTTTTTGATAGGACTAAGAATCAATTTTTATTTTATTTTTTGGTTTGACTAACTAAATCAATTAGAAAATAACAAGTGGCTATTTTGGAGAAATTATAGAATGTGACTGTATCACCATATCAGCTTGTGATACTCTCATTCAAAATTTGCCATGTGTTATTTTTTTATATTTAAAAATATAAGTTTTTACAGCTGGATTTAAAACTTCTTTTTTATATTCATAATAAAACTAAAGAAAAAATAAATTGAAAAAGACAGAAAGGGACAAAGAAGACGCCGGAAACCACCTCACACCCGACCCAACCCCTTACCCAGCACTGCCGCCCCTCCCTCTCCTATCTGTCTCTCTAAAACTGCAAGGTGTCTTGAACCCATGGAATACCACCTGCAAGATAACATAAGCATTGAAAATGGGTCCAATTTTATTCAATTACCATTAACACCCATCTCTCACTTCAACCTTTTTCAACAAATGAGCTAGACCTTCAAAAAGAAGAAATATAGATGGATATTTGGGAGCCACCAAAAGGGTGAGAAACAAGGATTGGGCTATGGTTAATTTATTGAATTGCGTGAGAAGGCCACAAAATGAGAGAGAAAGAGACTGGAAGAGAGAGAGGGAGGGGCGGTGGCCAAGGGGAGGCGGCACATGGTAAGAGAATGAGTCAGGGTGGGTGGTTATGTCTCTTTCCTGCTTTTTTATTTTCTTAATTTTATTTCAAAATAATTTCTCCTAGTTTTGGGTTCGGGTTTTTCAATGTAAATGAGTCTTCCTATCATGCAAATTCTGGTGTTCTTTTTGGTCGAAACACACTTTCAATTACGAAAGGGAAAGAGAGGGCCACTTCCCAAAACAACCAAAATTCGCACCAGACAAAGCTAAAACCTGGGTTAACAACTTAAACACCATGCAAATTCTGGTGTTCTTAATTACAAATTTGGAAGTTACTTCATGTTATAATAATTAGTTGAAATTACAAATATGTTGATGAGAGAATGTTTGAACTAGGAATTGTAGGGCTTTACCCCGAAGGGAGCCCTTCCAGAAATTCTCAGAGGCCACGGCTGAACCGAGGCCAGTGAGGGGGTTTGGAAATAGTTTTCAACCAGCAATAGACGCGCCTCGGTTAGAACCTCATAAGCTGCGTCATTGCCCCAAGCGCAAAGATGCTTGAAACTTGGGCTTCGTCTCGCTTTTATACCCACTAGAGCAACTCAACCTTTATCACTCTGTCGATGTGGGAGTTTGTTGGGTTCAAAACAAAGGTTTACCAGGCTCGTTAAACCGATTTCCAATCGAGCAAGCTGTCTTACTCACCAGGGAAAATAATCTGTAGCCTCAAATCAACGTAAAAAGGATTCTGTTCAATTTTTATTATGTACAAAAGTGAATTCAGACATTTACAAGTTGGAAAAATTGTTCATCTATGCAAAACATCCATTGACCAAGCCTCTCTCTCTCTCTCTCTCTCTCTCTCATACAAAAGCGTACGACGTGCACTTGTGCTCACAACATTTTGTTCTTTAAGGAAGACCTTAGCTTCTCCACAGCAGCTAAAAGTGAGGAATTTATTTCACAAGCTTCATTTAGTAACGCAAGCCTCTTCTCGATGGCATTCCAAGCTGGTGATCCATCCTCTTGCTTGATCCTATGTGATGTAGATGGCTTGTTATATTGAATTAGGTTCAACATCATTGCCTGCAATTACATTCCACATTTGCATTAGATTTTCTTTCAATTATTGCTTTGTGAAGATAAGGAGGGCCAAGTAGAAGAAAAGAAAAAAGGTGGTTGTGATATGAACAGTTATTATGTAACTACGTATTTCCACAGTATAAACAAAACTAACTTCAATGCTCATATCAAATAATGTATTCTATCCAACTTGATGATGGAGGCAGCCTGGAAAGCAGTCCCCACAGGGCAATAACTGTGCAATTAGAACCAATGGTTCAAACTGAGAGTTTAATTCCTTTCGAAGGGGCTGTTTAAATTAAGAGAACTACTTGGTCGACATTACAAAGTGGTTTCCCTTTCTCTATGACTGTATTCATTGTATTAGTATACGACACAGTTCATAGAAAAATATCATTTTCAACATAGATGGAGTTGTCTGCTGAACAGTTCTTAGAAGGCATATTTTGTATGATACACATTGCTAGACACAATCTACCCTCTGGACAGATTTATGCACTAAACACGATATACACGAAGAGTTTAACTGTGGAAATTTTTTGCATACCTCATGTTGTTGCTTCAAGGAGAAGTCTAGCAAAAGAGACCTGGAAAGCTTATTCCGAAGCAATAGCTTATCACCAGTGCACGAATTAAAAATGAATGCTGAAAGGTGATGGAGAACCAGTGTATATGCAAGTGATCCTCGACTTGCAGCTCTATCGAGGGCACCAGAAGTCCACGACTTCACATAAGCCTCCAAAATACCAAAATTATCCTGCACAAGCACCAGATTTGATACATTTTCATCACCTCCAGATTTGATACATTTTCATCACCTTGCAGTAAAAAGACCATTTACTTTAAATTGCATTATTACGATCTCTCTCACACAAACATGCACACACCCACACAATCTCTCAAAACTAAATTATAGATACTCAAAGCTCATATTGATACAAACAAGTCAATGACTAGTCAGCAGTACCTCAACAGGTTCGAGGTAACCCTCGGCATCAGTAAAGCAATTCTCTAAAGGTGGCAGAAGTTCAAGAACACGAGAATTAGTTAGTGTATTCCAGGTAGCAAGGCGCACAGGAGCTTCCACACAACGGTGAAGATAAACTGCAACTTGCCGGCCATAAACCAAATCACCATAAGATATAGCAGAAAACTGCTCCACAAGAGTTTCAATGAATGTTGAGTAAGTCTCGTGAATCTCCGATTGGAATGCCAGAAACTCCAGGTTGTTTTCTTTTCTAGGTTCTGTCAATAAGTTGCACGACGTTGCCTGATGAAGAAAATTCCCATAGAGATCTTGCAAAGCTTCATAAACAGCTCTACTCCTCTCATCCTCAATGACACCCATTCCAACAAGTAAGATCATAGATAGAGAATGCAATTTCCAAACTAACGATACACTTTTAACTGGAGATGGGATGTCATCTGGTAAGAAACTGGACAGTGCTTCAATACCCAAAAGGAAGAAAAGCCCAGCTTGGGAAACTACAAGGAAATCACCTGGATCCTGAATGAGATCTTGTAAATTGGAAGATTTTTTAAGACCAGCCTGCTTGCTATCACAAAGGGTTGAGATTGGACTGAGAAACCAGGAAATGGGTAGTGGCAGCCTCTGGTGAGCCCACTCTATAACTAAAGAAGTGCAATCTTGACTGATCATATGTGATGTGTCCAAGTCCTCATATATGGTGTCAAGGGAACCTTTACCATTCTTAAGTGGTTTACTGCCAGATAAATTATTGCCATCACTATCTTTGAGCTTTTTCTTTACAGATAACCATCTGTTATCGAAATGGGAAGCTAATGTTTTACTGAAGAGTAGGTAATCCTCTTCTTTATACTCCCAATCAAACACTTTAAATCCCTTATTCGAGAAAAAGAAAACGCCTAATACAGAGATCAAGATACTTCAGAACTGAGACATCAAGCAAAATATTTATTGCCTTTTTCACAAAAGTCCCATCTGTAGGTCCTGCAGTTACACATACTCCTAGAGATGAATTAATTGCCAGCATAGTCAAAGTCATTTCTTCTTCGGTGGGGATATCAAAATTGGACACAATCTTCCAAATTTCAAGTAGGTCAACGAGAAATCTTGAATCAGCTTGAGACAACAAAAAAGTAGCAGACCAAAATCCTCCACCAGAGGCACCCCAGCCAACTCCCGCTCCAGGAGCAGGACCACCCCTGCCAAACATCTCAATGGACTGCACAAGGTGCCAGTCTGAAGCAACTAACTTCATAAAAGTATTTTGCACACTTCTCAATTCAACCAAACAGCCACCAAGTATACCATCCTTGAGGATTTTCTCTTCTCTTGTTGAAGTGTAATTTTGGGAAGGAGTTTGGACGCCTGTCCTGGCTAACATTATCAATTTATCAATGCTAATGATAATCCCCACTAACCCCTGTAAGCAACATACAGAAGCTAATGATGTTTCGCATGTACCCTGACTTCTCAAATGACAAAATTTCTCAATGAAAGAGCCACTTCCATTAGGATCTTTTCCATATTTTGCATCTTTAGTATCTGAAAGGTCCATAAACCCATTTTTAATAATTTCAAGTCCAACTTTAGGAACAAACTCTGGAAGCCATGGCACAAGACTACCACTTTCATGCGAGTGGACAGTATCATCTGGGATCACTTTTTCAAGCACTCTGGAAAGCATGTGCATGACAGCTGAATACACCCATAACAAGGAAGTCACTGATAAATCTTGGGACACAAGAAGAACATCAACTCCATTTTCGCTCTTAAATAAATTACATATGCTAGGATCACTCTTCATAACTATCCACTTCAAAGCTATATCAACCATTGGACCAACATGGCTCCAAGACCAGAACTCGGTGTCATCACCAGAATACTCAGAGATTTGATTGCTCAGATTCTTCTGTGAGAACAAACTTGGAAGCCTTCCAGCCAAAGCCTCCAGCACAAGGTAGCCCTCTGTAGTGATGGATGCAAATTCACTAAGTACATCATTCTCTATAAGCCTTTCAATTATAGGTGGGTTCAGCCATATGCACAAGTTGGGGAAAATATCTGAGAAGTATGACACACAATACCCATGCTGAATGCAAACCTTCCAAAAACGCAGCTGTTCAACCATCAAAGCCGAAGAAAGTTGACAGTTTTCCTTTCCAGATTTTACCCATTTGTCAAGGAAGGAAATAGATTGATACAAATGCCATGTCATAGTTTGGAAACTCCCATTCTTTATAAAATCAACACAATTCCTCCCATCAGATTGAGCCAACACCTTTTATATACACAAAATTAGGGATATAAGTATTAATTTTATCTCAAATTAAATGCAGGTACAATTCCCAACTAATAGTACTAGGAACAAAACCTATAAGACAACTGGAAATAAAAGTACATAAACTGCCTACCTTTAGAAGTCTAACAGACTTTATTTTAGAAGGCTGGATTTCTACACTCTCATTTGCAATAAATCTGCTGACAACTGTTTGGATTAGCCTTTGACAATTCATGACTGCATTTGCACATTTTGGGGAATGCCTTGCAATAGCTATAAGTAAAGAAATGATGTATTCTTCCAAAGCCGCTGTAGGGTCTGACTGAAACCACACAAAACAATACACTTTAAGAGGAAACTGAAGATCATCTTTCCACAAGTTCTTAAAAGGTCCTTTAATCAACAACTTTTCTAGCAGTATCTTACTATATATATAACACTACTAATTCGTAAATCCATGTTTGCTCTGTTCTGTAAAAAGAAAATAAAGGACTAACCTCCAAAAGATAACGAAGCCTTGGAAGGATTCCCATCCGCACCAAACCTGCAGCAAAATCTTGTCCGGCAACCACAACATCATCCTGAATTGTACGTTTCCCTTCAGTCTCATCATCAATAATTTCCTCATCAAGAGCAAGAATATTAGAAGGCTTAGCATTGTACTTCCAGAATCCACCACGAAGGAAACCAACAGCAATCTCTGGTTTACTTCTAAATACAGGGGCAGTAAATGTATCCTTATGACGAGTTGCTATTTTCTGAGAGCAGAATACATCACACTTGAAGTAATTAAATACTGATAGATAATTTAAAAAACAAAGAAATATATAAGTATAATAGTAGGAAGAAAATGAAAGAAAAACTCTACCTCTGAGATATCAAAGAAGTTCTCATTCACATCATAGCTCAATATGCAGTGAAGAACTTTGGCACAGGCTAGAACTACAGAACTATGGTTATCATCGAGACAAAGCCTACAATTCAGAGGTTAAATTGCAATATTATTAAGTCCAAAAAAAATCAAAGAATCAGAAAATGGTGAAGTATCTCCAAGTAAATAATTATATCCTCAGGTTAATTGTTATATTCTATCAAATACTACCATTGGTTGATGATAAATCTAAGTCATCCAATAATTTTTCGATGGGCATATGGCTCTAGCTTGGATATATAAGCAGCAAACAGAGAGAACACACTTAACTTTTTCTCAAGGGGAATATGACGAGTTAACTATAACATGCAAAGATGAAAACTAGACTATCTTGCCTTTTATGATCCAACAAATGACCAGAAAATTTAGAATAACTCAGGTTGAATACATGTAATGAATTTTAAGAAACCATTAATCCGGGCAACAATATACCTCCTCGTTATCTACGTCATGATAATAAAAGGTACAGAGGATAAATAATCATGTATTATTCTGACGGTACAAGTGTACACGTGGAGCACATATCAGGCTAGAACTGATTCCTAATTATCTAAAAAGTATTTTTAGAATAGACAATAAAAGAACTTGCCAGTTCAAACTATAATAGTGCATTTATATTTCTTTATCAATGTTTTCTGTGCCTTATCTGGATCCACGGATTGCTTTATACATGGCAGGTATACCAAGGACGTAAAAAATATAAATGGTAGACCGTGACACCTGAATCTACTCATTAGTGATGATACTGATAGATATGGTTAAAGAAAGATCATAACTCAATATTACAAACAGTCAACTCTGTGAAACAACAACAAGGCTTATCCATGTTTGAAAGATCAATTGGTATGCAATAACACCACAAAACAAACTCACTAACAGAAGAGTAAGATTACAAGATAAAGGCAGATAATTCAGGCATGACTGGTTTCAACAAAATTTTGGAATATAAGGATTCGGATATAACTCACCTGAGAGATAAAATAAGCTCAGGTTCAGGGCCAAGTGCATAAGCCCAAACAGCCTCCCAGTCAATAGATTTGTCAACTTTATTAGCATCTGTTCTATCAAACTGCACTTGCATTTGATGAATATTCTGTAATGCCTTATCAAGCACAGTTGAAAGGAGATGCAATGACAGGGACCGTTGTCCTGGAATCTGAAACCACCAAACAGCATATGGTAAAACAAGATAACAGAAATCAGGAGGAAGAGCTACAAGATGTGATATACCAGAGACCCATGAACATAAGACACTATCCAAACCGTTATTTCACAACTACAGAAATCAAGAATATAAACTGACCACACTCCTAGTGAGTGACAATGCTTCTTTGATTGTATAGCCAGCAGCACCAGGATCCCCCTCAGTACGCAGGAAGTCACGCTCAGAAACATTACCTGTAACATGGAAGAAATAATTAACTGAAAGCCTATTGAGGTACATGTTATATTTTTAAAAGTACCATAATTAATGCAGTTGCACTTCCCAGACAGCAAAAATTGCTGATAATATTAATTTCATTGTAAAAGAAAATTTAACTACAGAATTAAGTCCCAGGCTTTTAGAGAAAATAAAACAGTAAATATAGCAAAGACACGAGCAATATCCATAATGTCTTGTGAAATAGAACGAAAAGAAAAGGTTAGCTTCTGCCCAAAAATTATATAAACGAGTAAAATAACTTACTACTCTTAGGTATCTGGTGGAAACCATTTAAAATAACAGTCCCATCCAAGGAAAATCTTAATTCCCTAGCAGCCTCGACTCTCTCCCTCCAAGCAGTCCACAAACTTCCACTGGCTTGGCCTGAGTTCTGCTCCAACCCATTCTCTTCCGCAGTCTTTGTATGGTTTGAGGTAATTGTTGTGTCCACATGAGACATGCCACTTTGAGAGCTAGGGGAAGCTTTTGGTTCATTGTTATCCGAACTGGGGCTTCTATGCTTCCTCAATTTCTCTTCACCCCTCCTTTTGAGCACATTGAGCAGCGCAGGGTCCAGCCTTCCCATGATCTCAACCTGTGCTTCAGCAATCTCATCCGCTGACATCCCTTGCAATCGAGCACGGTTCTCTTCATCAATCTGAGTCTCAAGCGACATGGACACTTGTTCATTTCGAACATTATCAGCAAGGGACTTTGGACTTGGGCCCGCTTGAATTTGCATGTCATTCTTACCCAACACAAATTCTTGTTCAGTCAAGTTGCCCAACACAGATTCTTGTTCAGTCTTCAAGTTGCCCAACAGAGGCTTTGGCTGGGGATGCAATTTATTTGAGCCATTCTTTCTAGTACTAGCTTCCATTGTTTCCCTAACTGTTCTTGTCCTATTCAGACCAAGCTCCTTCTCTGCCCACTTGCTAAAGTCCATTTCTTTTTTCTTCTTCCTCTCTACTGGGTTGGCATAAGGCTTTATGGGTTCAAAGTTCATTACATCATCACCGCCATAACCATAATCCACATCCTCATTACCGCCCAAATTACTATTTACCGGACTTCGATACTGTAACATCAACCAAAACCAGTCACAAATTCATGTACAAATTTACCATTTTTCTCAAATATTCACTACACCATTTGACAGTAGCGACCAAATTATCAGCTTGCTAGGGCTTACCGGGAGGGCGGAGCGGTGGCGAGCAACAGGGAAAGGAAGAACGGTGGGCCGAGGCGGTGGAGTGGGGCCCAACATTGACTTATCGGAAATACCTTTCTCGACTATGCCGCCGATTAAGCTCGAAGCATCGCCCTCGCTTAACTGAAGCGCGTCGGTCCCGAATATCACCTTCGTCTTCCTCTTCATCTCGCCTGGACTGCTTGCTTTGCTGCTTTGCTTCTTCTCCATGACTATGAGCTTCACTCTGAATGAACTTTCAGAAAATAGGGCTTGGACATTTGGGCGGGCTCAATTTAATATATATCAGTCCAGAACCAGCCAACAACAAGTACCGAAAACGACGCCGCTTGGCCCATTTTAAATTAGACTAAAAGACGACGCCACGTGCCGTTTTATACCACTGTGGTCCCCACTAGTTCGTATGGCCTTTGGCGTTTCTCATTTCTTCTGATTTTCCAATCGCTGTATCTTCAACTTTCTCGCCAATTTTCCCGTACATTCCCGGAAAAGTGAAGTGAAATCCATGGCCGACTGGTCTCAACTCCCCAAGGAGCTCCTAGAGGAGATCGCTAAGCGCCTAGAGAGCCCCTTCTATCTGCTCCGTTTCCGATCCGTTTGCTCCTCATGGCGGTCTTCAGTCTCTTCCAGACCTCGCCGTTTACCAGGTCGGTTTCCGTTCCTCACAAACCATGGCATCTGCGACACCACCTTAGGTTTCCACCTCTCGCAGCGCACCGTATTCCTCATGGGGTTGCCTAATTTCCGCAACCAAACAAACCCAGATCGCTGGCTGGTCAAGATCGAAGAAGACGTGCCTGGGAGAATGCATTTGCTGAACCCACTCTCGCGGTTTCAACTGAAGCCTCTGCCTGAATCTTTCCCAAAGGTATTGGATTTATCCAAGTTTTGGGTTTATGAGTTGGGTGGAGAATATGTTCTTCACTATGTGCATTTTAGGCCCTTTGGTAATGGTAACTCTTTTGGTGATGCTGGCAATTTGTACATGGAAAAGGTGGTTTTTATGTGTTTGGGTTCCGAAAGCAATGATTTTGTGTTGCTTACCATTCATGTGTCTGGTAAATTAGCTATGTTTAAGTCTGAGGATAAGAGGTGGACTATAATTCATGATATGCCTTCGCCTTACGATGATGTTATACTGTTTAAAGGACAATTTTATGCCGTTGATGGCACCGGACGGACTGTGATCGTCGGTTTGCACTCAAATCTGATTGTGGTTGCAAATCCTGTGTTTGGTGGTGATAAGAAGTTCTTGGTTGAGTCAAGTGGTGAATTGTTGGTGGTTGATATGTATTTGAGCATGGCTGCAGAAACCGATTTGGATGTTGATGATGAAATCATCCAATTGCAATTCAATGGTTGTTTGACTGAAAGAACAGTTAGGTTCAAGGTTTTTAAGTTGGACAGAGAGGGGAAGAGATTGGTCGAAATGAAAAGCTTGGGGGATAGGGTGTTGTTTTTGGGGGATGATTGCACCTTTTCTGCCTCGGCTTCAGAGTTATCAGGTTGTAAAGGGAATTGTATATTTTTCACAGATAATTTCTTCTATACGAGTGGTGAAGATGAAGGCGTGTTCAAGGGCCGTGATATAGGTGTGTTTGACTTGGATGATGGTAGTATTGCACCTTTATCTGATTATCCAGAGTATTCAAAGCTGTTTTGGCCACCCCCTGACTGGATTGCGCCAACACAAGTAAGTTTAGTCTTTTTGCATTTGGAATTTTGCTTTGTGTTCTTTCTCATTCTATGTTGTGTTTGCACTGCTTAATGCTCACAGTCTTGCCAAGTTCTGATAGGTATTTTTGATAACTGATAGGTTCTAATTATGCCACCTTGATGGTCATTTTCCGTTGCCAAGACATTCGTACTTAATTAGTGCATGGTGCTGTAGGCAGTATATTGTTCTGATAAATCCCCAGTTTTCTAGATATCAGTTTTGCCTTTTAGGTTACTGACTATTTTGGTCGCAATAACATATTCAGATTTTTTAAGATCTCTGGGCCTTGGCTTAAAGGCTTTGATGACAACATAATGTTGTACCATTGTTGGTTTAAATCCCTGATTTGAAACAATTATACTAGCAGCTGATAGATATTGAAATCTCTAAGTTTGATTGCTGGTCCTCCTGATATGGCAGCCAAATAATTAGCAGGCTTTGATTGGATTGATTGTCGATTACAATAAGTGCTACTCTAGCTGGTATTCCTGCCATTTGAATTTAGATTTTCATCGTCAGTATCCAAAATCGATTTTTAATCAACATAATCAAGGAATGCAAATGCTGATTTAGTGAATGCAACAGGTGCAAAGTCAGTTTGAAGAATTGGCTTTGTGAGATGGAGATGGATTGTGGAAAATCAGTGCACAACTTTGTAATAACCCGTTAATGCATTTGAAATCCAAGACGTTTCAAGTTTAAATCTTTTATATAGTAAAGTGCAAGGCGAAAGGACAGTTCACACCCTGCGGCTTTGGCATCAACAAGTTCAGGTGACCTAGCCAGCCTTTGCAACCAAATCAAGTGGATCAAAGTTGCCATAGACATGAGGCTCTTTATGGGCCAAGGATAATTTACTACTTTCTGTAAGCACCTAAACCTGGAAGGGGAGTTGTCTTAAGAGGCAGCCAATTCCTTGTTAACTGAAAAATAAATAATAATAAA
Organism: Prunus fruticosa; assembly: GCA_018703695.1. NCBI lineage: Eukaryota > Viridiplantae > Streptophyta > Magnoliopsida > Rosales > Rosaceae > Prunus > Prunus fruticosa. The sequence goes on from CM031924.1 coordinate 36,361,428, forward strand.
ATGACAGTAAAACCTTTTTTATTTTCTTAAATTATGAAATATTGTATGTAATATGTACTTTATTTGCTTGTAAATTACTGATTTATCAGTGCTTTTGGAAACACATCCATCTTGTTCTTTTGCTCTCGTCTTTTTCCTTTCTTTATTGATTACTATGGAATATTATGATAGTTTTGGTCACTATAAATCCGGAGATGAGAAATGGACCATATTTTAAAGACCCTTATTCATATCTTGACATGATTCTCTTTAATGCGAAGTTACTAATCAGTCCAGAACAATTGCTTGGACACTAAATTGATGTTAATCTGGTGGCAGAGATCCAATCAAAAGTTGTGTCTACGGTACGGTAGCTAACTGGTAAAACGGGAAACTTAGAACCAGCATGAAATTAAATAGTCTTTTTTCTCTTCATCTACTACCTAATCAAAACTATAGACCAACCTATTTCTATTGCTACTAAAGACTATACAATATTAGATCTCGACAGCACCAAGGATCCAAGGCTCTGCAACTTCTGTTGTTATATGGACCTACTTCAACTTAAAACTGAGCTAACATTTTTCAGTCAATCCCGCTCGGGAGCGTCCCCTGTTGTTCTTCTAGAGCTTAGGCTTCCAGCATATGACCACACCCTCTCAAAATCAGCTGCCAGTAATTTCTCTGTCTTCTCGTCTAGTGCCTCTTTTCGAATGCTGCGCTTTACGCACAGAGGTGTCCTTCCTGGACTACCAACAACTGGAGTGGAGGAACAGAAAGTTGGAGTTGCTAGTGGAGAGCCATAAGGAGTGTGTTGAATGGAGAAGGGGCTGGGCGACATCCTCTTCTGGATAGGAAGGCCACCCAAACCTCCCCTGCTGAAAATAGACATTGATTCTGCTGCAGCACATCGCTTAGTAGCATCATCAACGAAGAGGACATCATCTATCCTTGCCATTATGTTAAAGGCCAGACTCTCCATAACCCTCGAGTAGCTTTCCAGAATTGACTGCCCCACGTCCTGCAAAATGAACAAAAAATTCCTTCAGAATTATCTTTGGAAGATTTGTCGTTCTAAATATCCTATTACAGAAGATAATGCAGTAACCACAGGGTGCATCCGTCCTTCGGACAGTCTCAGACAAAAAATGATTGGATCAAATAACTCGTAATGTGCAACAACGAATTCAGACAGTCTCCAAGTTTACAAAACCAAGGAACTCAACAAATTTGATAAACCAGTGTATTCAAAGTAATAATAAAAGAAATTAATCTTAAGCAGTATGACATATTTCACAAATCCCAAGTTCAGGTGACCGTATTCTAATCCTAAGCAGTATGACATATAGATAACATACAGTGAAATGTACCTTATTGTATTGTATTTTGTTCATATCTAGTGCAGTTTGTGGGAGGCCGGGGAAACGATGCCTTAGGGTGTGTAAGAGGGTCTCTGCTGGTTGGGCCAGAAAATGATTTTTTTCAGTATCAGAAACAAGTCCCTTGACCTTGCCACCCCAAGATGCACGTTTAGCTTTCTGATGATTATTGTGTTTTTTCTGGTCTTTCTGCTTCCAAACATGCACAGCTGCCTCAATCCTATTGGCTATTTCTAGAGTTTGATGTTCTGATGACAAGTCCAGGCAATCAAGAAGATGCTCGGGTGAAAACTGGTCTGCAGTTATGTAACGATAAATGATATCACCCAGACAAGCTTTCCCACTCTGTCATGAAATGGAGAACAAATGGTGTCATAAGAAATTTAAAATCAACTAAATGAAAGTTGCATGTTGAACAATAATTCCTGAATATTTATTGACATTTAGCATCTATTTATGCTCTCATTACGAAAATAAATAAATAAATTGAATGGCACTGAAATATAAACTCACACTTGTAAGTTGTATCACCTCTTAATTAGGAAAGGATATTAAGACTCGCACAACATGATATTACTCTTAAATATATGAGGGAATTAAAAAAAATGATGTTGCTAGTCGCAATCTAGTTACCATATGTGTCAAATCATGAAAAGTGATGTAGAAACCCAAACCTTGGGCAATGACTCCATGTAAGCTCTCGGGATTTCCATCTCAGCAAGCACACTACTATTAATTGCCATGGCAGCCTTCAATATCTGGTTGCAGCAGTCCCTACACTGCTGCAGCTTCTTTCATGCTTCACCGGACAACCCATTTGGCGGAACTTTTGGATAGGGTAGCCACCACTTCTCTTCCTGCCTAATTGAAGGCCTTCCACCGGGCATAAAACCCTTACCATCATTGGAATCGTCCACAATTATCCCCCGGTCAACATAGCAAAACTCCGTCTCACAAAACCCATCAAGCATACTAAGCAGCATTGCTTCAAGCTTCTTTATGGCAGGTAGATTCACATACAAGTCAGAGCGTGGTCGCATTTCCATGACTTCGTATGTACCCCCACCTGGGAACTGTTGTATCGAGGGCACAAGCTCAACAATTGAATCACTCACACATAAGAGCCACTCCATCTCTCGGCGCCACATTGCCTTTCTCTGTGGTGCCAGTGGCTCTAACCTCCATAACTCACCAAAAACAGTTGCTGCCATTCCAACCCAGAAAATTGAGTTCAGAAAACCGAAATTCCACAAATAAAAATGAAAAGTATCTGCCAAAATCACACAAGGGTGTGCATATTCCAAGATGATATGACTAACCAGAAAGATTGGTGATGGCATTTGAGATAGCAAGGGCAGTGCAGACTCCTTTCCCTCCTCCAGACATATCTTCTCCAAGCAGAAGCTTAGCGAATCTCTCCTTCATCATTTCAACCTCTGCAACCATAATTTTTTTAGAAAAATTAATAAAAACAAAATAAATGGTCTTAAAATAGAACAGAGTCAGATCTCTACTAATAAGAAATAGGATAAGGATCAATTTGCTTCAAAAGTGCCTCTCAGGTTTGGGAATTAAACTGGACAAGTACTTTTGAGCACTACATTTTTCTTAAGAATTTCTGTTTAGGCCCTAAATTCACTATCTACTCCTTTGTCCACACTTTTCTCGGAAGCCAACCACTGAGCAAGAATCTCCCTCAGAACCAAATTTAGAAACAAAATTAAAAACAAAAAGAAATAAAGTAAAAACAAAATCCAATACCAGACAAATCAGCGTCTCGTTTCTCCGGCTTCTCATCCCAAGCCACCACATCCTTTCCTCCGATCACCGGAAGCATAACCGGCGCCTGAAAACAAAAATTTCCGGGCACCGGACGCGGAGATGACGTCATCGAGCTCGAAGCCCCTTCCGCATCGAACCTCCGGCAAGAGAAGCTGCTGCAACTCTCGGACTCGCTCACATCGGCGCTCAAACTATAACTCCCACACCGCTCCTCGCTCTGCTGGTCCGAGCCGTCCTCCGACGACACACTTCCCATTGTCGTCCAAAAGATCCGGATGAACGTCCGTACAGCGCAGATCTCAGGCGCACATTCGTTACCGCGAAGCCTACCGCGTAGGAAAAAGGAGATGAAGCACACTGTCGCGTGGTCTGAAGAATGTTGCAGAGAAGAGAAGTTAGTGGTGGTGGTGATGGATAAAGCGATTTCAGGTTTGCTCACAACACACTCTTTCACTCTTTCTCTCCTCTCACTTTCTCTCTCTAAGAAAAAGCTAATGAGACTGTCACTCTGGGACACAGTGGGGTTGATGATGATGAAGAAGAAGGCACCAAAAGCAAAAGTGACGCCGTTTGTTCTGCAGAGCTGAGCACCCGACACGCTCCTTTTCCAGCGGGCCCCACCTATGCACTCTAATAAGAAGAAGATTACTATGCCATCGTGACGTGGCAGTGTTTGCTGACGTGTAAGGATACGTTGTGTGGCCCTGTCTGGGAGATGGAGGGAATTCAGAAGTTTTGCGTGGGAAAGATACCTAACGGCGGTTTAGAGGTTAGCGAAGTGTTTTCTTTTTTTCGCTCGGAGAGAAAGTTAGGATGCGCGCGTCCTCGGTTTAAATTCCGTGCGCTCGCATCCCCAAGCGGGCGATTAATATTCTAGTTTAACGACATCGTTTTCAGCGTAGATCTCTTTAAACGCATTGAGTAACGATTAGTCTTTGGGTAATTACGTTGATTAACCATTTATTTCAGCGCAATTAAATATCTTTTAATGCAAATTAAAGAGACTGAATTCTGAAACGACCCGCGCTTTTTATTTCAATGAACGAGCCCAGTGCGATATGGACCGTTAAATTGTTCTGAACATGGGACCAAACGAAAAGTCAGTCCTGGATCCCACAGGATCTTAACCACACCGGAGAGAATCTCCATGAGCCGGGGGGAAGGTCTGAGTCGTCTGACTTGGTGTGAACGACAAGTATTCTGTCGGAGTCCGTATAAGGTTACGTATATATACTACGTTATAAATGTACGCATTAGCCCAAAACAGAGCATCTCTTGGACAGGTGTCGTTTTTGGATTGTGTTTCTCGATTGGGTGTGGTTGGCTTCTTTTTTTTTTGCCGTCATCCGTTAAAGTCAATTTGCTTACGCTTTTTGACTGGTGGTCATTCACTCATTATCGAATCGATCAAATCTCAGCCAATCATCCGCGGGTGAAATGGTGGGACCAACGTGTGTGTCGTTGATCAGAAAGGGTTGGTGGGAGAAAATTACGATCGTATAGGTGGGGGACCACCGTAGAGTTTCGCTGCACGTGACCGACATGTAGCCCGCAGACAATAGGACGGCGGGTCGGGTACGTTTATTTGGATGAGCCCAGTTTGCGTGATGGACGGTTTATAATCAGGACCGTGTACAGAAGGATCTGTGGGACCAATGTATGTTCAATTTTCTGAGCTACTATTTGGAATTTTTTAGTGGATAATTAATTTCGTTTTTATTTTTATTATTTGTTGGTCAGGAATATTAATTAGTTTGTGAGATTAGAGATTTGGTCCTTCTTTTTTTTGTTGGTCAAAGATATTTGGTCCATTTGGAGTTAATGATAGTGGTGCTTAGGATGCGATTAAAATACTAACAATCCCAATGATAGTTGTTGATTCAAATGCATGAAGATGCAACTAAACATTTAAAATGCAAGTAAATGAATGCTTAATTTTCCGTGATTAGTGATTTGCTTGGCCTTTTGTGTAAATCTATAATTTTTTTATTTTTTATTTGCTGAACCGAATGGGAGAATTATAACTCTAGTGCTTAAGAGCACTTGATTTGCTACGAGACATCGAATTTTTTTTTTTTCTGCTACGAGACTTGAAATTTTAAGTTCAAATTCTCCATTTTACTATACTATTGTTTGATCATCAAATACAAAAATTAGCATTTATTAGTTATTTTTTGTTTACGGGTCAATCGGAATTTAAAACATTGGGTCAACTTCACTCTCGTCTATATTATGAGTTGGATTAGTAGGTGCATTACCTTTGATAATGCTTTCGGCTTTAGGGTCTCTATAGGCATATTAACATGCATATATCACACAAATTTGTCCGCTAAGAGATGGGATTGAGTTAAAATTGGATTACATTGGATTGAAAATATAATGTTAATCCAATGATTTGTTTGGTACTACACATGTTTAAAGGATTGGATGAATTGAAATGTACTACTACACGACACTAGTATGATTGGACATAATCCAATCCATGTTATTTTTAGGTCACCAAACATTTCACTAGGATTATGAATCCAATTCCTACCCAACTACATAATCAAACTCACAAAACATGCCCTAGTAGACATTCATTGTATACCACAATGGGCAAATTACAGCAATGATCCCAAAACTTTAATTGTTGTTTCATTTGTCTCATTGGATTGAAGAACAATCATTTTGATTGTTATTTTGTTGGGTCATGTATTTAGTAAGAGCATATTTCAACTTTGTTACGGTCGTGTTAAAAAGTGAATACATACTTTACACGTGAACATTTTAATTAAAGGCATTTCAGTCTCTCCAAGTCACTAAATGAAAACAAATAAAAGGAAAAATCAAAACAAAAACAAAGAGGTTCAATATGCTCACAATTTATCTGATTTCCGTCAGATTTTACTTTCATTATAATTCATATATGACACCCTCACCATAGATTTCAACTCCTAATATATCCTTGACATTATACTATATCTCACATTACTTTTGCGGTTCGTGGTCCAAATGAAATAATTTGGGGTCTTCTTGGACCAAAACCGTGGGGAATTGGATTGAGTTATACATTTTTTTGAGCAATCTGAACTGGCCCAAACAAGGCCCACTTACACCTCTTGTTAACCGTAACCGCCTTTTGTTATTGTCCTTCGTCTGTGAACGAGCGCACCCAGTCTCAGTTAACGTATTTCATCCTCATCGAGCGCAGGTAGAGAATATCAATCATCGTCGTCCTCGTCGTCGCAGCCGCAAAGGATCAATACCCTAAAGCGTACGGACAAGATGCCGAAGAAGATGGGTGTGAACAGCAAGGCGGAGGAGGCTAGGGCTCGGAAGAGCTCGACCGAAGCCGAGCGCAAGGAGCGCGAGGCGCGCGAGAAGGACGAGCAGTACTGGCGCGAAGCCGAGGGCAGCAAGTCTCGCGCGGCCAAGAAGCGCGAGGAAGAAGCCGAGAAGCGAGCTGAGGCCGCTGCTCGCAAAGCCGAGGCGCGCCGATTGGCGGAGCTGGAGGAGAAGGAGCTCGAGAAGGCGGTAAAGAAGCCCGATAAGAAGGTCGGCCGAGTCGGGATCCCGGTTCCGAAGGTCACCGAGGCGGAGCTGAGGAAGCAGAAGGAGGCGGAGCAGGCGGCGTTGGAGAAAAAGTCGAATGAGGTGA
>CM031924.1:36368307-36500233 GCA_018703695.1 Prunus fruticosa
AGGTGAAGAAGAAGCAGAGCCGTACGGCCGAGGAGGAGGAGTATGAGAGGATGGTGGCGGTGGAGAATAGGAATCGGGACGATTCGATCATAGAGGCGAGGTCGGTGGAGGAAGCGGTTGCGAAGATGACGGTGGCAGAGAGCTTGCCGGTGGATCGGCATCCGGAGAGGAGGCTCAAGGCGTCGTTTAAGGTGCGTTTTATATGGTTATTGGGAGAATTTAGGGTTTTATGGTTTTGTGAATTGGATTGCATTGGTTTTTATTTTGTTTGGGATAGCTTTGAAATCTAAAGTTTAATTCACTTGGATAGAATTGTTTTTGCTGTTGTTGAATAATAGAGCATTAGGAATTATGAGTATGAGGGTTGGAGCTCTAGGCATGATTGAAGTAGCTGAATTCTGAAACACAGCTTTATGTGTTATTTGCGATGATATCATGATCTCACATGGCCATGAATCATGATCAGCTTCTCGAAAGCAGTAATTTGGTGTGTGGGTGTACGTTAGTGTTGTTTACTTGTTTGTGTTGGCACTAACATCTTTGCAATGTGAATTGGTAATTGAACACCTGTTTCAGACATATCGGTTGCCTATTGAATTTTGAGCAAATTTAGCTATAGCTCTATTTCCATTTCATCATGGAGTTCAAACATAGCTTAAAGCTATGAACTATAACTTTTATAGTCATTTATTCATTCCCTTGATCTCAGTAACAAGCATATGTTCTTTGTATAAACTTTATCTCTTGAAATGATGGTTGGCAGAAGTTTGTAGGTTTCTTGTGAGTTGTTGATGTACAGATATATCTCATGTTTGATCCCTCTTGGGGAACTGCAATTTAAAATGTGACCTTTGTAGTTGTCGTTGCTGCCCCACTTCTGTATTGCAGTATTGGCGTTTCCTGATGAAGTATAACGTTAACTATTGGTGTCTTCAGATGAAGTATAATTTTGGTCGCTATTGTTAGAAGCTAAGTCATATTCTTAGTGGCAGTGATTTGTTAATGGCCAGCAAACCTTTACAATGATGTCTTTGTAAACTTCCATTGATAAGTTAACCCCTTTTCTATCTCGAAAAAATAAGTCACCCCTTGTAACAATCTTATCTTGTTGCTTGCTGCTTTGGTCTTAAGGAGAATTTTGACATTAGTAATTTTGTTCTCTTTGTGTTTATAATCCACGACGAGATCTTGTGATAATTTTAGGCTTTTGAAGAAGCTGAGCTCCCAAGTCTGAAGGAAGAGAAACCAGGTCTTACTCACAATCAATACAAGGACATGATATGGAAGCTATGGAAGAAATCTCCGGATAATCCTCTAAATCAGGTATGTCTTGGATTTACTTTTGTTGTTTTCTCTGGTAAACTTAATGGTTTCTTTCCTGTGATTTGAGATGATAAGTCTGCTTAAATCCTTGAATTGTTGTTCTCATGTCATATATGCTCTCACCAATATGTAGAGCTTTGTTCAATACCTTGAAACGTTTGTTACTTAAGACACTGCATATTGGCTTAGTGCGTCATGCATCCAGACCGATAGGTTTTCGTGTTACATGTTGAAATATATGAAGCTGTTTTAAGTTGTTAATCATATGTTAGGATATCTTTTTGTGACAATGAAGCCAGCCTAATTACTACTTTCACATTTGCAGGTTGCTGAGTGATCACAGAGCATCTTCACCATGCAAAGGCTGTTGAGTTTCTCTCCCGGGCTTGTTTTCCAGATTTGATCATGTCCAACCAACGTACATTTGTAATTGGAATGGAATTATGGTTTATGCCCTACTGTATGTGCTATGTCCGCTCAATGAAACATGATTTAAATAATTATGCAGTCATTTATCTTTTACCCTTATGAAACACCCCCCCCGCCCCCCCGCCGACATATTTACAGAAGTTTTTGTGTAGATTCAGTCTGCTGTAAATCTGGTAATAGTTGGAAGCCATTAATTTGATTACAGGTACTAGTTGGAATTGGAAGCCATTAATTTGATTTGTCAAGATATGTTTTCATCATATAAATCGGTTTTAGTTTTGATAAAATCTTATTTATTTCTGTTTTATCATTTAATTGTTCGCTGCCCCAATTTTCTCCCAAAACCCTCAATTCCCCCATACACAATAATGCAGAAAGAGAAAGATATATAAAGCAAGGGCAAAGAAACACGAGTTATAACCACGTCTTGAATTTGGTTCCTAGAATTCGAAATCTCGCAAATGTAATGTGATACGTTATAAAACCGAGGTCAAAGTTTATTTATTTATTTATGTCAACTTAAGTCAATGTCCTAAACACAAGCTTTTTAGATGGGCCAGTGGACTCTCCTCATTTATGCAACAACAAATAAGCAAGGCCATTGAATCTTATACCGACAGACAGAAAATAGATCTTGGGTACAAGCCAATTCAAGTGAGTGATAATAAAAAGGCATCTCTAACTCTTCCATTTTCTTCTCTCCAATTCAAGTGAGTGAAGAAAGCAAATCCTTGCACTGTGTGAGAAAAAAAAAAAAAAAACATGTGCTCATGATCCTGTTGATGATAGTTGCAAGTTGCAACAAGCCCCTACAACCTTTTGGAAATAGTTATGTGGTGCCATTAATACCAGCCAAATATTGGTAAATACTTATTCCCATCAACCACTTCACATCATGAAAATAAATCAATAGAAGAATATGTCAGAAACAAAGGGAAGCTACCAGAACCAACAACCAGAAGCAATCTTCTTCTTAAGTTCTGAAATGAACGGGTGCCTCAGTACCAGGTACCATGGTTAGATAAGTCAGAAGATTGATCCCCCCAAATGTTATCCTTCAGGTCCTGCAAGGCAGTGAAGAAGAAGAAGAGGACAATTGTTGTTGGTCTAAATTCAGATAGCTCCAGCAGAGAGATGCTACTTAGATTGCTCATTTCTGTTGTTAAAGCAGGGGACAGTGTAACAGCTGTTCATGTTGAAGAAGCAGATGCTGATGCTTTTGATCCAAACTCTTTCCACACCCATGAAGATCTCTGCAAGTCCAAGAAGGTATTGAATTTTTTCTTTTCTTTTTTCGTGAAATTGTAAATTGGATAAGACATTGAGGAAAACTGGGGCTTATGGCTGTTTTTTTTCTTCAATGCAGGTGGATTTCCAAGTAAAAGTCTGCATTACAGATTCATATGTTTCTGAGTTACCCTATCAAGTGAGGATCAGCTATGCAACAATCCTTGTACTTGGTTGCAGCCTTTCAGGGTAATGAAACTATAAAACCAATCTCTCTCTCTCTCTCTCTCATGTATGGTTAATTTGGTTAAGTACAATGCAGGCCAAGCCTTTCAGCTATCAATACTTGCTTGAAAGGGTTACCTCCATCGTGCACTCTTCTGGTAATGGATACTGTTGGAAGAATACTTTTGGAAGGGCAGGGGACTTCCCAACAAGGCTCTGTGAGGGCAGCAGCCCTGCAATCTTCTCAGTCATTTTCTTCAACCTACCCTTGTTCTGATAAAACAAATATCACTCCCCAGTTGCAAAAGTCATTAACCGTACCAGCTTCCTCTACGGGGCCATCAATACGACCAACTACTAGAAGAGCACTCTCTGCTGTAAATAAAATGGAGGAGGTTTCTGACTTGGTGGCCGAGAAACTGTTTCATAGATTGGCACTGTTAGAAGCAGAAGGGTCCACCAGGAATTTCTCACCGCAAGAGCTTCGTTATGCAACTAACAATTTCAACTCTGCCATGGTGATTGGAGAGGGTGGACATAGTAAGGTGTACCGTGCCAAACTTGGAGATGGTCAAGATGCCGCTGTGAAAGTCCTCAAATCCTCACACTGTTCTGCTGTGGATTTTTTTCGAGAAGTAGACTTGTTTTCTAGTATGAAACATGAGAGCATTGTTCAGATAATCGGGTTCTGCAATAACAAGGAGGTGCAAGCAATTGTATATAATCTTTTAAAGGGAAGTTTGAGGCAGAATTTGAGACAACTTAGGTGGAGTGAGAGGATGAAAGTTGCAATTGGAGTGGCAAAGGCACTGGACTACCTTCATCATTCTCACAACCCTCCTATCATTCATAGGGATGTGAAGTCATCTAACATTTTCCTCTCCCACAATTGCGAACCGATCGTAAGTTCAATAATAATTTCTTATATTTGTGAAGCTAACCAGCATAAACTAGGTGCAGGGTAACCAGAGCTTTAACCAAATCCAGATTTAATTGTACCTTTTATAGATCATACTTGTGTTTTGATGACTGCCTCTCATGTTAAACTTTAGGTCAATAGCTCTATATTTTGTCTCTGATTATGTTGACTACTGTGAATCTACTTGCACAACAAAATGAAGTTTCCAGACTTGTAAAATACTTTAAACTTTCAATTCCCAGTTGTCGGATTTTGGAGCAGCTATGTTCCTTCAGCAAGCTTCAGCTAACACAAGGGCGCCATTTGATGTCGTTGGGACGTTTGGATACTTAGCCCCGGAGTACATGATGTATGGCAAGGTTGATGAGAAGATAGATGTGTACTCATATGGAGTGGTGCTCCTAGAACTTATCACTGGGAAAGAGGCTATTCAAACTGATCAGGAGATTCGTGAAAGCTTAGTGCTATGGGTAATGGAAGAAACCAACTAGCTTTAAAACCAATTCTGAAAAATAGTCTCTTCCTCTGAAGCTGCGTGTCTTTGCTCATTGACTTGCAGGCAAGGTCCTTGATGTGCAGTGGCATATGGCAACGTCTAATTGATCCTAACTTGGTTGAAGACTATAACAAGGAAGAGATGGAAATGATGATGATCGCAGCGCGCCTCTGCCTTATGCATTCATCTTCTCGAAGGCCAACCATGAAGATGGTACTCCTTGTTTTCTTCTTTTCTTCATACTGAAAAAAAGAAAAAGAAATCTAATAACTTCTGTATCAAGTTATCAACATGGCGACAAACTGCAAATGTTTGCTTAGCAGGCCACTTTGAGATTAGGTTAACATTTAGTTAGTTCTAACTAAGATGGCTCTAATTATTGTTTCTGTTTGAGCAGATACTTAGGTTCTTTGAGAAGCCAGAGCACTGGTTAAGGATGCAAAGGGAAAGAGATGATTTTCTGAATGGAATTGATTTACAAGGTGAAACGGCCGGGCCTTGACAATCGATCAAGTTGATTTCACCGTGCAGTAAACAGCCCGAGTTGATCACTATAGTATCAGCTACCAAATAATCCCTGTATATATAAATAAATATTGAAAATTTATTATTTAAATGCAGGGTGACCAACAAGAAAATTGGTTGCAAATGAATTTTCCTGTTGGTCACCTAATATTTGAAACAATAACTTGGTTGTGTATCCAAAGGATTTTCACAAGCTTCTACAAAATAAAAGATTTACATTATTACTTCATCTTTTCTAAATTCTGGAAGCCATTTTCTAAAGTTCTTATTCAAAATGCATAGTTACACAGCAGGAAGAAGCTGAAAAGTCCATGCAGCATGCCTATCTCTGTGGAATTGGGTTTTTGCTGATATTCATATTGAGCTCTTTATTACAGATTGAATCTTTCAGAAGCAGAAAATCAAGATCTGCTTACATAACTTATCAATTCAGTTTCAATCATTATTTTTTTATTTCTAATACAACCATACTATAACAGAACAAAAGTTTAAAATAGGCAAAATAGTTTGCTTCTGGGGATAAATTGATCATTTCAACATGGCTACTCTTTAAGCCTTGGCCAACTGAGCGAAATTAATCGGATATACGAATTGTGGTCCACCATTGTAGAGGGTCACGGCTGCCAACTTAGAAGCAGCCTGTGTTGGATGAAATAGATCCCAGAACAAGTAATTGTTGCGATTCGGGCAAAGTTTGGCATGTGGACTACAGAAGGATTTAGCATTGAGCTTCCCAGCTCCGCAACACGCAGCTTCCACTTGAGTAAAATCTGATAAATCATAAGGAAATTAGAATATAATTAGATTGTGCCTTTTTCTTCACCATTTTTGTCAAGCACATGCATGGTTCCATTAAGAAGTGCATTATGGCTTGTGATTGAGTATTGACTTACTGAATGGAAGAGGGTTCTGAATGACACTTATTGTCATCTCAAATGCATTTCCAAGTGAGTACTTGATGCTCTTGTGTTGTGAGCTGAGCTTGAACAAGAGGGCACCCAACCTTTCATGAAAAGCGATTGCGAGATCGTTCAAGTCCTCCAAACACCCCCCAGTAGCATTGTAAATCCTCTGAGATGGACAGCATCCGATCGGGGCAATGCTGATAATGCCAAACTTCCTTGCTCCAAGTTCAATCAAACTCTGACATTTCAATACAGGGCTCAGCTAAGCTATGAAAAACTTGTACATTTGGTGGATAGAGTTAAGTTGAATCTTGTTAGAGAAAAGTATCACCTTCAAGTGCTTCTCATAAGCAAGTTCTAAAGACGATAGGAAAGCTTCCTTGGAGAAGGAACTGTTTGAATGGTAATATCCAAACAGGTCATTGCTACCAGTGCTGATGAAGAACAGAGACTTTGAGATCAACTTCTCAGTTACACTTTGCCCTTTGATGTCAGCAAGATTGCTCTTGACAAGAGAAAGTTGCTGTATCTGTTCTGACAATGTGATAACATTTTTTTGAAATTGACGAATGAGGCACCAAATGGAATTCTCTCTTTTCCAAACTTCATCAAAGTCAGCTGAAACAAGAAAGTGATAAATCTGTGTGAAACCAAATCTCTCTCTCTCTCTCTCTCTCTCTCTCTCTCCCTCATGCTTATGAGATCAAATTTTCTCAAGATTACGTACCGGTGTTTGTCCAGTTATGTCAAGAAGGCCAGACCCTCCAGAAGCAAAGTTAACACCTCTGAAGCTCTTTTTGTGAAGAGATGTAGTGTTGAGAGAAAGAAAAGGCCGTGGACTTCTCTTGAGACCCAATTGCTTGGCTATAATCACAAGAAGCAACATGTTAAGTTTCATGGTTCAAAGAAGTTGGGCTGAAGTTCAAGTTAGCTTTCCCAAATTTCTTTTTTTCCTTAACTTCATTATACTTACAGATAAAATCAGCACTGTTAAGGCCATTGCTGAACCTTCCAGTAGCTCTTGAGAAAGGAAAGTCAACGCCATTGTGGGGAAAGTCAGCCCTTGCCATGCTACCAGGCAAGAAGTTGTTGGTGCCAACATCAGCAGTTGAGTCCCCTAGTATGAAGATTGCAGGCACACCTGCTTCTGCTAAACCAACAACAGCTATAGCCAAACACAGAACTAGAAGACCAACCCATGATTTGTTTTCCATGAGAAATGTAATTAAAAGAAACTAATTAATTAATTAATTTTTTTCCCAACAAATTCTATATTGTGTGTTCAAGAAAGATTCACTTTCACTTTCATTTTTCTCTTCAATTAAGATGTGATGGATATTTATACGCATAGATGCTTTAGGAACCGTCACTTCCTGGAGAAAATGTGCACTTACAAACATAAGAGGTTCACTTGGCGGATTGGCATAGTTGTTATCGATGGCCGGATTGAACCAGCATCTTCTGTGACCATTTTTATGAGTAGGGTTTGTTAAGTATAATTATAGCGAGCTTAATGTTAAATATGAAAAGAACCAGGGTTCACACAGACTATAACCGGAATGACCCTAGACCAGAATCTTCGATTACTCGCGATAAAATATCTCTAATAGAGGTGAGACCCACATAGACCTACGAAAGTTGTTGCCGTCCATTGTAACATTCATTTCAGGTTTTAGACAAATTTGGTTGTTTATGGGGTGATCACTTCGTAAACACATAATACTAAGTCCACAGTTCTCTGACAGAAACAAGAAGCCCAGCTAGAGGCCTGTTTATTTGTCCTTAAGATACACCAATTTGCAATTAAATTTCTTTCTTTTTCCTCTCTCTCTCTCTCTCTGATTAAACAACAATACAAGATGTTTCTTTCCCCTTGGCTTCTAATAGCTGAAGCAGAACTTAATTACATGCCAAACAAGTGACTGAACGAAAGCTGCATTTTATTGCCAAAAGTATACAAATTACAATAGAAAAATTTTGGTAGCAAAGAATGGGACACTCATGTATAATTGCAATGGTTAAATTAATAATTTTGTATAAATCTTCTGAAACAGCATGTTCATTAAGGTCTGGTGCTTCTGCCTGCAGCCCTACCACAAAGAAGGGCATTTCTGGGAATTGGGTACTCATCTCTAGCAGACTCCACAGGTGAGTAGACTCGTAGGTAAAATTGTTGTCCAAGGTATTGCCTTGCCCAAAACTCAGTCCTCAAATTCCACATTCCCACATTGTCTAGTGCTATGTATATAGCTGTCCATGACTTGGGATAAACCTGTAACATAATCAACCAAAACTTCAGTATAAATACTAAAATGTTTGAATCCCGTTTGTAGAAATTAAAAAAAAAGAAAGCTAGGCAACAAACCTGGGTGGTGCTTCTTGAGACTGCATCTCTAAGGTTGTATTGGTTTCGGCTTGCTGGTGTCCATTTGCCTCCATCCATTCTGAAATTCAAGTATAAATGTGATGTGAGAACTTATATGCATGACAAATTAGCAACCAAAATTCCCATTTTCAAATTCATTTTGTTAACAACAATAAAATGCTGAATTATATTATTGATTTACTTACCCAACAACCCAAAAGGCGTATCCATCCAAGTGCCAGCTCTGCAAAATGTTCTCATGGTTCTGAAACACAATCTCCACAAAGGCTCTGAAATCAGCACCCATGACTGAAGTGTCAAGGTACATCTTTTGGCCAGTAGGGTTATCTGAGATGCTTCCAGCTTTAAAAACCCCACCAATCTTGAAGTAGTCTGCAAGCTTCAATGGTGTGTCTGCAGGGATAAAGGACACACTGTTCACTGCATATCTCTGTTTTCCACTAACTTGAGCTGCTGAGCTCTCTAGCTTGATTGTCCTGCTCACATTTACAAGACCATAGTGGTAGGAGCCTTGTGGGTTTGGCCTAGGTCCACTTGCCGTTAGGTTTGTCCTGAAATGTACAAAATTCAAGACATAATTGTTAAATCGAGGCGCAAAAAAAATCACTAGAAAAAACGAGACTTGCTTGTACAGACGGTAAACACTTTTATCGTTAATGCGGTATATATAAATGGAACCAAAGTAATATTATTCTTGCAACCTAAAAAAGGGTAAATTTGACTTTTCATTACTTTCGGATTGAATTGGATTGGATGAGAAGTGACGTACCTAATAGAAAGAGCCTGGCTAAGAGACCAACCGGTTTGGGTTGTGGGCCCAGCGGGAATTGGGCCGGAAACTTGACGGGCCGAGTTGCTGTAGTGAAAGACGGCAGTGCTTGTGAGGACCTGGCTGGTAAAACGGGTTGAGACAGCAATGTAATAGTCCTGAGGGGCCTGATCTGCTGTGACGAGCACAGAATAAGACTGGCCCACATGGATGTCAAGTGAATCATAGGTGGTCTGGATGGTGTGGGTCCCTTCAACTTCAACCAGCTTCAATTTGTGGCCCTGGATCCTGAAGTTGAGAGAGTTCTGGAGCCCAACATTTGAAATCCTAAGCCTGTAAGTTTTACCTGTAGGAAACAGACAAAAATAAGCTCCAAAATGTAAAACAGTAAAAAAAAAGAAGGGACCAATGAGCCAAGCCATGGATGAGTTTAGAGGGTAAAACAAGAAATTACCTTGGTCAAATGTGAAATATGTTCCATTTGGTCCACGTCCATTGATTATAATGCCATCTGGGTAGGGAAGCCTGTGACCACGATCTAAAATGCCCTTCAATATCTGCAATATTGGACCAGCATTGCAGTTAGGTCAGAAATGGGTTAAAATTAAATTGATAACGAAAATACCAACTAGCTCTTAGTTTAGTACGTGACAACTTTGAATTTCCCGTCTCCGTTCTTTCGAAAAAAAGTAATAGAAATTGCATGGAGATGAAGTTTTTTTTTTACCTTGTGGTCAGTCTTGTACCAATCTCCAATGAGAATGGAGTAATCACCAGCTGGGTCTGGGAATGGGACTGGGATTCTGGGCCTGCTGAGGATTTTAATGGCTCCAAAGCCACCAGCAGCCTTGTGAAAGGCAAGAGATGGGAAGTAGTAGAAGCTTCCAATTTGGTCCTTCACTTGGAGTGTGTAGGTGAAGTTCTTGCCTGGTGGGATGGGGCATGTGGTGCCGTAAACTCCATCTTGGTATGAATTCCTCCTCTGTTGAACTCCATTCCTGTTTTTGTTTTTCCAAATTCCATTTTAGTTTCACATCAAAATTAAAGTAAGTGATTGTATGCAACACGTATACTCTTAGGCATCTTCAAATCGATATGTCAAAAGTGCCACATAGACATTTAACAAGTGAAATAACATCTCACACACTCCAACCGATGTGTCAAAGCTAATGTGGAATGAAGGCTGAAGATTGAGATGTTATTTTTGACATCCCAAAAGCAAGATGTCAAATGAATATTTTATTATTTTTTCTTTTCTATTCTTTTTAATTAAAAATAAATTAACACTAAAATGTAATAAAATAATAATTTAATTTGACATATCCCTAGAGTGTAAAGCTGTGTAAGATGTCAAATTGCCATAAGCCATCAAATTTAAATTTGATGTTTGGTATTTGACATCTCCCTTGAAGATGCTCTTAGACAGTATTTCAAACCGATCACATACTAACCACCGTCACAATATTATCATGGGCCAGGCAAGAGTTATGAAATAATTAAAACTCAATAAAAAATTTCCATGTGTGTTTGGTTGGTCTTTTCGATCAAACCAAAATAAATGCGTGTGGCAATAGATGTCAATTTTTGCCAGCATATAATCCGATCATAGTATATGCATGGCAAGTTGTCACTTGTTATTGTCAACCACATGGAAGATTTGTTACGTCACCGCGGCCATATTAATTACATGTACAAAAAAGAGTATATGACCTCTTAGCTGTCTGAATTTTCTGATTATTATTCTCTAAATTATATTACCATATTTTGTCACACTGAATTAAAATCTACCGATTAGATTGACAATGAAAACTAAATTGCCTCATTTATTTTACCTAAGTTTCGTCTTGTACCATGCAATATTATATATTTAGGAAATAAATCCATGCAATAGTTCCATGCCTTGTAAAGATATATTTAAAATCTATTAAATTTTGCTAATTTAACAAATATGAAGATTTAATTAGCATTTAAGTGTTTGGAAAACATATAGAAAAAGAGAAAGCAAATAGTTTGGAAGAAAATGGCACCATGAAATAAGGAAAGGCTCCGGCAAGCTGTTATGAACATTGATAATGAGGTTGTCATTGGTCACGGAGTAGATTTCAGGCCCCGGAAACTGGCCATTGATAAGAATTCCCTGCAGCAAAAACAAAATTAAACATTCAAGTTAAAAACAGTTATTCATGCACCTGAGGTCTTATGTCGAACTCCCCTCCTCTAATATCGCTTGTATAAAAGAAAAAATTGTAAATACAAACCTGTTGACGAACACCGAGTGGATATATGTCCCCGTAGGTTACGTTCCAGTCGAAAAACCTGTAAGGATCCTCAGCAGTTGCAAAACCCAGAACCAGAAGAAAGGCTGCTAGAAATTTAAGCAGCATATTTTTTTGGAGGAGCTTTAGAAAGTAGAGATGTATCAGAGAAAAATTCAGGTGCAGATGATCAAACAGAGAAGAAGAAGAAGAAGAAGAAGTAGTAGTGGTAGTAGTTTTCTCTACTGGAATTACAAAGAAGGTTACAGAAAGAGACACTTAAATAGGTTTGAGGTAACTGACCCTGGCTTATTAGTCTTGATATTTATACTGCAAAATTGCAAAAAAAGAAAGAAAAAGAACCAAAACGAGTGGGGATATATATTTGTCCTCTCTGGATTGTGCTGTGCATAGTGGAAAGTCATAGTCTCACAGCGGTGGAGTGTCCACGTGGCGCACACCCAATAAAAGAAGTGCGACTTTGGCATTTATTTAATGACTATAATGCCCTTGCCCTGACCGCGTAAGCTTCTTTTGCTAACACATGCATGGCTGGATGATAGTGGGGGAAGGCCCGTGATTTCTGACGCCACACACGGTATTTTCATGTGCCCAATTTTCTGACTTACCAAACACCCCAAAACGCAAGCTATTCAGACGAAAAGGGTTGTGTTGGTGGTTGGTGGGCGCAAGGAAAAGGAAAGAAATGGTATGAAAATTATGGGGGGGACACCAACTTGGAGATTGATTTACGCGTAAACCAATGATTGTTTATGCTTATGGGACATTCCTTATTAGTAGTACTAAGCTAAATGAGGTGTTTTCGTTTTGGCTCTTTCCTTCAAGCCTATGAAAGACAACCACCATGAAGCTTCTAATGGATTTCTTTTTATTTTATTTTTGGTAATGATCATACAGATTTCGTCTGGATTTTGTCTTAATAGATAGATATGAAATTGAATATATGCTGGAATCTAGTAATCATTTTTAAACTATATTTTTGGGTTTATATTGCTTTCTCATTTCACATGAACAAGTTATGGTTTTACCCTATTGCAGAAACCACAAATTCTTCGTCTAACTTGACTATAGAGGTGAAAGATTAATCAACCGTCTAGTAGCTAGTTCATTCTAAAGTATATTGTCAATGCTTTTTTTTTTGGTTGAGTTGACTCTAATGCTTTTTTGTTGTTACTGAACTGGCAATTAAATTTTGAACCAGAAAAACAAAGGCAAGTAATTAACTATGAAAAGTTTACGTTCGTCTAACATGAGTATAGGGGTGAAAACGATAAATCGTTTGTCTAACTTGAGTATAGGAGCGAAAGATTAATCAAACCGTCTAGTCCGGTTCATTCTAAAATCTCTCTCAGAATGATTGAAGCTCGTGAATGAGTTCTACGGGGTAGAACAATATGGGAGGGAAAAATAAAAACATAATTATCAATGCTTTTTTGTTGCTGCTGAACTGGCAAGTAATTAAATTATGAAAAGTCTACGTACATCTAATATTAATGCATGGAAAGTCAAGTCCTTATTAAATTAATACATGGAGATAATTAGGGACAGGAACTTTTTGTTCCACCTAGAAACCTCTCTCATCTCATCGCATGTGAGTTTGATAAAACAGCAATATTTGGGGTTTTTTTTTTTGTTTTTTGTTTTTTAAATGCAACCATAAATCACGATTTCGACATAACTGTATTGTAAAATAAATATTGAAGCGTATTCCGCTGTGGGATTGAGACTCATAAGCGTGTGATTTTGTGGCATCCACATGCAATATTGTTTTGTTACAATTAAATTGGGATAATTTGCAATTTGCAAGAAATTGACATCGAAGAAAATGAGCTCTAATTCTGTTTTCCCTAACTTTTGCCGTGATTATGGGGATAATGTCGTCTCCAATTGACGAAGCTAGAAGTACACACAACTCCCTTTTTTCCCTAATATATTTCATAACAAATTGGTCCCCTTTAGAAGAAATTCTTGTATTTAGCAACTCGAACCACGTGGTTATGCGACGATTCTCACGCAAACTGCAAACACTTGTAGTTTAATCCCACCTAGCCCCACCTGTCCGATCACCTTTGTTAATCTACTTTTTTATACGACAGCCGCACACAAGAATTGCTGCCGGGTTACGGTTAGGCTCCCCCATTTCCTCATATCAGCCCTCTAGCTTGAACCTGGTTACGAATGGGCCAAATAGCCGTCAAGAAAATAATGCAAAGCCCAAATAAAGAAACAACACCTAAACCCAATATGCATTTGGTCCCAAGTTTCTTCATCATTTTTCGGTCTGAACTCGAATTTTGTTGTATCGCCCAATATGCATTTGTGGCCAGACTTTTGCTATAGAAGAAAACCAGAGAGAGATAAAAAAAATCAAATGTAGAAAACTGGAGCCCAAGAAAAAAGCGGAAAATACCAACAATGTCCCCACTCTCACTCCCAAACAAACAACTAAACAAACGAGAAATGGATTGGATGGGATTTCTTATCCGTAACCCATCTCTCTCTCCTACACACTCTGCTCTCCAGAACACTCGTCAGAGCCCGCCAATGGAAGCTCAGCCACTTCTCTAACCAAACACCAAACTCCATGGACGCTCTCTTCGTGAACCAGTGCTCCATCTCCGGCCTGAAGCTCGCCCCAAAGCTCACAACCACCCCTTTCCCTTCCCAATCTCTTCACCGCCTCAAACCCACCTCCAAGCCCAACCTCACATCCGCCTCCGTTATCCAGAACCAGCAAAGCCAATCCCTCGAAACCCAGAAACCATTTCCGTTCTCAGACGACAATGAAGACAAACCAGACGACGAGTCGTACGGCGAGGTCGACAGGATCATCGGAAGCAGAGCACTGGAGGGCGGCAAGGGCATGGAGTATTTGATTTCGTGGAAAGACGGTCATGCCCCTTCGTGGGTCCCATCGGATTTCATAGCCAAAGACGTGGTGGCGGAATACGAGAGCCCATGGTGGACCGCCGCCAAGAAAGCCGACGAGTCTGCGCTGAGCCAGCTCATAGCCGCGGAGGACGACTGGCGCGACGTCGACGCCGTGGACGGAGACGGCCGCACGGCTCTCATATTCGTCTCGGGTCTTGGGTCGGAGCAGTGCGTTCGGGTCTTGGCGGAAGCCGGAGCCGACTTGAACCACCACGATAACGGCGGGGGACTGACGGCGTTGCATATGGCGGCAGGGTACGTCCGGCCAGGTGTCGTGAAGTTATTGGTGGAGTTGGGTGCGGATCCCGAGGTGGAGGATGACAGGGGACGGAAGCCGTTGGATTTGGCTAAGGAAGTACTTAAAACGACGCCGCAGGGGAACCCGATGCATTTCGCGAGAAGGTTGGGGCTGGAGAGTGTGATTAAGGAGCTTGAAGGGGCAATATTCGAGTACGCCGAGGTGCAGGAGTTGCTGGAGAAGAGAGGGAAGGGGGATCGCGTGGAGTACTTGGTCAAATGGAAGGACGGTGGAGATAACGAGTGGGTCAACGCGAAGTTGATAGATGAGGATCTGGTGCGGGACTTCGAGGCTGGGCTCGAGTACGCCGTGGCGGAGGGTGCGGTGGGGAAGAGAGTTGGGGATGAAGGGACGATGGAGTACTTGGTGAAATGGACGGATATAGATGAGGCCACGTGGGAGCCGGAGGAGAATGTTGATCCTGATTTGATTAAGGAGTTTGAGGAGGCCCAGAATGTGAGTGGGCCGGGGAGTGTGGAGGAAGCCCAATTGAGAAAGTAGGAAAAGAATTGGGCTTTGTTTGTTCTTGTGTATTGATTTCAAATGCTCATATGGCATAACTTGTTGATCAATATAACATGAAGGAAAATTCAAATGTCTTAGAATCATATACAGACATATTATATAAAAACTCATATAAAGTGTATTTGGAGAGAAAAATCCAAAAGCTAGTGACTTGTCATTTTTTAATTAGCTCTCAGTGTGTTAAAATTTTATAAAAACTAACGAGAAAATAACAAGTAACTAGTTTTGGAGTTTTCACTCTTTATAAGTGCTTTTGTATATTATGTCATGTTAAAATGATTTCTGATGACTTGCATAAGGGTAGGTGCAATTTCATCTCCACTCTCAAGTCTATTATCTGAATCATAGTCAAGTCATTATACGTAACGCCAATTACCGTTACGTATAAGAAGTTCACTGGCATACCTGCAAAGATACAATTTTCACATACCCGACATGCGAACCCGCCAATTATTATTATTTTTTGGTTTCTGGCCCGGTCATGTACTCTTCCGTTGAGCTTGACTTGACCATTAACCGGCCAAATTCAGAGAGTCCGTGATTGCTGCTCTGATTTGCCTCAGGACACATTGTTCCACCAAATTGAAGTTGAAAAATACTGAAATAACATTCAATACGGAAAAGACTTACTACCATATGTATTTGGTTTCTAGTGTAGAGGTGGGTAAATCTAACCAAACCTGTCACGAATTTAAAAGAAAAGAAAGAAAAATGATGATTTGGCAACCCCAGTGACTCAGCGACAGCTTGCAAATGATGATTGTCAATGTCAATATTTACACACACACAGAGACCAATATTTTGCCATTTGGAAGGAGGATGCAAGTGAATTTAAAAGAGGGGAAGGAAGATGCCTTTCCTATTCACAAAAAAACAGAATGAATAGGTCCAATGGCTCCATACAGTGGGCCCAACCCCAAAATCTATCCTATTTGGGTAATTTACAGTCTATAATCATTCATAGCCTTATCATTATTATATCTTTCTTATTTTGATACAATCATAACTAGGCAATTCATCAACAACATTTTTAGTGAAACATGTGAACAACAAGAGGAAATACCTTAGTGTTGCTGGTTTATGGTGGCTGTTTGGTAGTGCTTCTGCATTTATGTTGTTTTTTAATTTTTTTAAGTTTTGTTTATCTGTTGATATCATTATCTAGGGTAGTCTGTTTGCTCATGTTCATCTGATATTGCAAATTAGATCTGTGCTTCCTTTGTATTGTTGTATATGTTCCACCCTTTTGGGTGACGTAATGAAATTTCATCCTTCGACCCAAAAAAGAAAGAAGAGGAAATATCTAATTTATAATAGATGAGAGATTACGTGGCTAAGCGCATGACTCTTGACTATTTGATCACATGTAAGATTAATTAACCTAATCTACTAATGTGAGGGCATATAGGGTTTGAAGAAATAAACTTTATTATATACAAGAGTTTGATCGTCACCTTTCTTCTAATAAAGGTAAAGAAAAATTCTATCGCCTTTTTATCATAAAGGTAAAGGAAAAAAAATCTACGCATAAACTTTTCCACGTCTTTTTTATGATGAACGATATATTTTTTATTATTAAAAAGGAAAATAAATTAAACAAAGATTTAGTTGGTGTATCTTTTCTCTTTCGGTGATATCCCAAAGGATCTATTTTGCCCATTGTTTTCATTTTCACCCACAACTCACATTCCATTGTATAAATTCATAGTTTTCGAAGAAAATTGTTATTGACACGTATCTGGATTCTATGCTTTGACACTCCCAAACAGTACGTATACACTTCTTTCTTATTTACCTTTTTCTAACTTATTTGACCGATGCGATTTTGAATAACAACTCTGAATGAAAATGTGATTATTAAATTTTTAAAAATAAAGAAGAGTGTATATAATTTATATTTTGGATAGCCTAAAAGAACTCTCTTTACAATGACCAAAGAACAAAACTAAAACCCAACACTAGATTCCAACTCAACACCCCTTGGTTTGGTAAAGATTTTGTGGTTCAATTAACTTGGGGTAATTAAATCCTCTTTAGGAAAGCAGATTAATTAATTTCTCTATTTGGTAACAACATGATTAGGTTAGGAGGGGTTAATTAATTAGCAGAAAACAAGGGGTTAATTAGGGAGGGACATTTCCTCATTCTGTCACCTTACCAATCCACATTCCCACTGTACTCTCTCTCCATGGCATTTATGAATTCCATCACCAAGCAGCATCCTTAAACTACGTGCATCAAACTTCGACCGTCCGATCAAATCCAACGGAACATAAAAAGGCGTGCACAATACGCAGTGCACAGCTTCTCTTCCTCCTCCAAAAACAAACAACGAACGAAACCGCAGAGAGCTTCTCTTCTCTCCGTCGAAACAAAACTTGAAGAAAAAGAAGAAGACCCTCTGTCCCATTTCATTTCAGCCCCCAAACTTGCTCGAATTTTTTTTAATAAAAAACCCACCACCATCGAAAACGACAATGCACGCGAAGTCGGATTCAGAGGTGACGAGCGTGGAGCAGTCGACGCCGCCGCGATCGCCGCGCAGGCCGATTTACTACGTGCAGAGCCCTTCGAACCACGACGTGGAGAAGATGTCGTACGGCTCGAGCCCGGCTGGGTCGCCGGCGCACCACTTCTACCACTGCTCGCCCATCCACCACTCGCGCGAGTCCTCCACGTCGCGCTTCTCCGCCTCGCTCAAGAACCCCCGCAGCCTCTCCGCCTGGCGGAAGCTGCAGCGCGGAGAGGAAGTCGAAGAATCCGACGACGACGACGACGAAAACGACACCGCTTTCGGGAAAGGAGGCCCCGGCCGCAGCGTCAGGTTGTACTTCTGCTTCGCGCTGCTGTTCGTTGTACTCTTCACGGCGTTCTCGCTGATCCTGTGGGGCGCCAGCAAGGCTTATGAGCCGCAGGTCATCGTCAAGGTAAAGGCTCTGTCTTTTTTTTTTCTTGACTTGGTGCTCGACTGAGTTGACTGACGGCGTTATTATTATTATTTTTGAAGAGTATTGTGTTCGAGAATTTTGATATCCAGGCGGGGAGCGACAGGACGGGGGTGCCGACGGATATGCTGTCGTTGAATTCGACGGTCAGGATTCATTATAGAAATCCGGCGACATTCTTCGGCGTTCACGTCACGTCGACGCCGCTGGAGCTTCACTACTACCAGCTCAAAGTGGCGTCCGGACAGGTGCGTAATGACCATTCTGACATCGTTAAGTAAGAAGATGCATGTTTAGGCCATGGGTAATCTGGTAATTTTGAGTTGTATGGATAATATTTCTCCAACGTTAATGTGGGTTTGTTAGTTATAACATATGGTTTGGGTGTCGGTGGTGGGGACAAACGGCGGATGTTGGGAGGTGTGAGGGCAGATGGAAGTTTGAAAATTTTGATGGGTCCTCTTCATTGGCAAGTTTCTCTCCTTTATTGGGGGGCCTGAAAAAGCTCTTCTGCCGAGCCTGAAACCCAACCACAATACAAACATCTCTGTTGGGATGCTCAACTTTTTTATTTATTTAATATCGAAGCATTTTTTTATTTTGTAAACAAAACAATAACACTATCTGCCTGCACCAATTTATTTCACATTTTCAGCCAAACCTGTAAACATGGTCAATGGCACATTCAGTTTTTCTGCAACATTTTGGTGCACATCATTATTTTTTAATTTTTTATTTATTTTTATAATAAATAATAGAGGATTAGGGGAGATTAGCTCCCATGATCATTTCAAATTCTTCTTTTGGGAGCTGCAGTTGAAATCAAACACAAGAATATAGTTAGGAGATTTAAAAGCTTGATGGGTCCCAATGGGGAGAATCCTGTTCCTATCTCTTTAATGGGTTAAAAAAAACCTGCAAAAGATGGGTAGCCGGGCCAGTCTTTTGATTCCAACTTTCTAAATTCTATCTTTATCTAAAAAATTAAGTCTTTTTGTAGTTCAGGATCTGTAAAACAGACCCCTGTAGTTTTATTTTATTTTGGTTTTTGGGAAGTAAGTGGCAATGTACTTGGAACTGATAGCAAGAACACTGCCTGGCTTTAAGCAGTTTTTGGTCAGTTTATAGAGAATTTGCTAGTCATTGTTCCCTTTTTTTTTTTTGGATGAATTTTATCTAAAGATTTTGTTCTCATGAAAAATGAAACAGATTGAAAACTTTTACCAAGCAAGGAAGACGCATCGGACAATAAGGACAGTGGTGCTAGGGTCCCAAGTGGCTCTTTATGGTGGAGTTTCAGTTGTTCAAGATGTTAGCGAAAATCGCCAGAGACAGAGAGTGGCCGTGCCGCTGAATCTGACGTTCGTTGTGAGGTCAAGAGCCTACATTCTGGGAAAACTAGTGAAGTCCAAGTTTTATCAGAGAATAAGATGCTCAGTCACTCTTAGAGGCAGCAATCTAGGCAAGCACTCTAATTTGACAAATTCTTGTGTCTACGAATGAATGAGATACTCTGTTTATGATCAGTAATTTTTGGGGAATCTCAGTGTGGATTAATTGTACCATTGTACCATTTTAACTGCTCATGTTATCTTGTTCTCGATCAGCCTGCAAATTCTATATACAAAAGTTTTGAAATTGGCTTAAGCCTCAGTAGATTTTCCTTTCATTTACAATGTAAAATTTCAATAGTTGTAAAAATAGATTATGGAAGAGAACAAGTTTTTGTTGCCTCATTAATTTATTTAGAATCCTTCTGTATAATGCATTGCGGTCGGTCAATTTGTTTGTTGAACATATGAGATGTATTGGTGAATGAATGCAGGATGTATCTCTTTCTGTTTGGTGGATGAAAATGTTTGGTGAAATGTTTTCGACCGCTTTTTGAATTCGGATTTGAGCTAAAACATTTGCAGCTATAGGAAAGAGAAGGCTTGCAGGCAGGAGTTGAACTAAATGCTTGAAAAAAGCACATGAAGCACTTCTACAAGTACAAAGGAGACCATAAAGAAAACACATTTGACATTACAAGCAAACACTTTTACAAAAACAGAGGACTGTAAACCAAACACATTACAAGCAAAAACTTACACAAGTACAGAGGAACCTAAACAAATTACATTGCAAGCAAACATCAAAAGCTGCTACCGCTAACATCTAAATGTTTTATTGGTTGCATCATGGATGCTAATACTCCTTTGGCTTCTCCTCTTCATTCTTGTGACCCCCAGGGAGCTTGTCTTTGATCTTCTCCAAGATTCCCTTTTTAGGCTCAGCTTCATGGGAATGGCCATCCACAGCATGATACTCTGCATGAGCACCATGTTCAGCCTCCTTGTGCTGTCCAGGAAGCTTTTCTTTAATTTTCTCTATAAAGCCCTTCTTCTCATCTGCTTGTGGCGCTCCATTTTCAATATCATGGGTTTTCTCGACTGGAACGGATGCGTGGTATGCATCTCCCTCTTCCTTTTTGCCTGATATCTTCTCTTTAGTCTTGCCCTTCAGTCCCTTTTTCTTCTTCTCCCCACCTTCTTCGTCACTGCTGGACTGGAAATTTTTTGAAGCAACAAAATCAGTAAAGGAAAAGAAATATTATTTATATAATACATCAAACACTTGTTGATTCATTGATGTTTTGTTTTGAGAGTAATTCTGTGATAAACAAATCGAATGATAGCTCACCGAGCTAGAGTCACCATCATGGTGGTGGAGCTTTTCAGCAAGAGTATGCTTATGTTGCTCCTGCTCCTGGTGGGGCTTCTCATTTTCCTTCTTCTTCAAGAAATCAAACATCCCACAACCTTGACCTTCCTCTCCTACCTTGGTGGGACTCTGACTCTCCTTGGTCTCTTTTGGGTAATGATCTGCCATACTGCTAATGCTAGCAAACACGAGTGTAAGCGAATCGAAAACAGAAAGAAAGCTTCAAACAATATCTGATGTCAATACTTGTGATAAAAACTGATACTGCACTGATGGGTTTACAGGCAGATAGTGTTGGTATTTATAGAGAATTTTTTGTACCCAACTAAAGGTTTTTTAGCAACTATGAGATGTACCAAGACACTGAAGTTATAAAAAAAACCAGAAAAAAGTACCGTTTGCATCGGAGAGGGTTTACGTGGTCTCTAATGGCCACCATTGGGAGGAGAAAACTAAGAAGAGTCGGTGTGGACAGTGTGCAGAGTCTGCAACTATCAAGAGCTTCAGTGCTGTTGCCTTAGGCTTAATGGTACTCTGCATGTGCAAGGCTTTGATATTAGGAGCTTGAAAGTGCTTAATGGTACGCTTAACATAATCACATGGATGTGTTCGGTCGGTGCTTGGGTTGGGAGTTTAACTTTTTCTGAATATAATAGTCATATTTAATTTGTTAATCTCAGTTTAATCACTCAAAGTACATTGCAGAACTATTTTCAAGTTGAACATGCATCAACCCTTCAATCAAAGTGAATCTTGGTTTTCTTAAACTTGTCTGAAATCCAAGGGGAAAATAAGAAGAAATAAATTAATGTTTGAAACTTCCTGCATTATTATTGAATTACTAATCAGAAATTCTCAATTTTGGAATTTATTCTTTGAGAAAGAGCTTATTGCATGTATGATGTAAAGAAGTTATGAAACTCTATCCCAATTGCTTTATCACAGGTATTAACTTATCCTTGTTACATGATTTGGTCTTGGGGTTTCAAAATATTTTCCATTTTGTTTGGAAATTCATAGTGATTAAGGCTTGAAGAAGTTGGCATTTAGGCCACCAACAGCTAAATTCCAAGCTGCTGCAGCAACAAAAAGAAGGCTCAAAAACAGGCCAAAGCATCCGAGTGCAACGTTGGTACACCACATTCCACCATGTAGACGTGGTTTCTTAATTGCAATCCACATGAAACATGGATAAACATATGTCAATGGTACTGATGTGAACCCTCCAATTAGAGGTGATAGGCTTCCTAGAAATGGAAATGCCACTGCTATAAAGAATGTCAATCCTCCGAACAAAAGGCGAATAACTATGCGAAGCCATCTCGGGCATCTCTTTTTCTTTCTACTGGTGTACCGTATCTCCATGTTGTCGAAAACTACCATGCCGTATATTTGGTATGTCGCTAAGCAGTTAATCACAATTATTATGTAAATTAGTCCTAGCACATATTGTGATGTGTTATGTCCATGGAATTGTGAAATTGCTTTTAGTATAGCTCCATTACTAAAGGGTTCCTGCATAAACCAGAACATGTTCTGTTAGTCTAAGTTTGAATCATTTGAGATATTTGTTTTGAAGAAAAAAGAAAAGGAATTGCTCTCACCTTGTTTCCATAAGCCCAATATCCACCTATGGCCAGAGGAAACAAACACATGGCTATGAGCACATATGACATTGTAACTCCACTCCACATTCTCTTATGAGAAGAGTGTTTTGGACTTGATGGCAATGTCCCCTGCCACACATTACAAGATCAAACCAAAGTATAAGCTATGTATCAAAAAGAGTGTACATGTTTTGGCATCAAAATTGGACAACTTTTGATGGAAATTAGCAACACTAACCTGAATCTCAAGGATGACATTGTGACCTCTGAATGCAAGAAAAATTATACCAAGTGCATTCAGTATACCGCCGTATGTAGCGATGGTGGACTCCAGCGGAAGAGGATCGTACGATATGTCACGGGGCCTGCCCTTGCCTATCGAAAGTGCCCAAATCATGGTACAATATACAATGGCTGTGATGGTTCCAATCAATGAGACTCTAGCAATGGAGTTCAAGTTGGGAAAGCACTGAGCCACAACAATAGCCATACACATGAACGCCAAATAGCATTCTGTACCAGTCAATGGCTTGGCATTGCAGGTTGCCCCATCCTTGCACACTGTTCTGATCAAAAGCTGTATGGTTCCACCTCCTATGATAATTAGCTGCACACACATACCCCCTGATAGATACATCACAGGGAATATAGTTAGCAACTTTCCTAGCTTTGGACCTGAAACAAAGAAAAGAGCATATCTATAGTTAATACATTTTCAGCCATCTGGTTTGATGTAGAAAAAGAAGGGCTTGTGGTATCTACCAAAGGCAGTCACTGCAAGGTGCACGTATCGACTGTACCGAGTTCCAGATTCGGATTCGTGCAGCTGTACGAGGAGCCATAGGGTGTAGAGCTGCCATGAGAATGCTAGTGACAAGAATATGGTTCCATATACCCTGCAACCATTGAAAATTGTTATTGTATATGAAACTTTGTGCAGATATGCAATCAAAGGCATCAAAAAACCCCAAATGCTGAACTCTTTCTCAATTTTTGCTTGATCAATTATATATCAGAGAAAGACTTATTGCTTACCATCCGAAAGTGGAAAATGCAACAGGTAGGAGAAGGGCTTGAAGTCCAATGCCTGAAGCAAGTATATGATATATAGCAGAATATGTGCTGCCTTTTCTAGACTCTGTGATGGGGAGCCAAGCATCCTGTGGATTGAGCTCACCACCTGCCCAATCTGTTGGTGTGATGGTTTCTTTCTCAGGGGGACTAATTGTGATGGGGATGACTTGGGCAGACTCCGACGATGAATTTCTAATGAAATTGCTAAAAGAAGGCTCCTGGGACAAATCTGGCCTGGATTTTGTTCCAAGATCCACTTCCTCCAAGTCTGCCATTTGCTTAAAATTGCTATGTGTTTTTTTTTTCTTTCAACTAATTAAACCAAAAATGAATGCAATTCTAGTTTTCTTTAAGCACTATCTTGCTGACTTTGATTGTAGCAAACTAATAAAACTCACACCAGCTAACTCAAGACTAACAAACCAAACAACACAGCAAGCAAGTAAAAACTCACAGACACGGAAGAAGAAAGAAAGGAAGAAGACAGACGCAAGAAACACAGAGAGAATAGAGAAGAAAGGCTAAAGCACCTCTGATAAGTTCACATTCACTTAATCAAAATTTTACTACAACTCTATCATTACCAAATAGAGACAACTTTTTGACGACAACCAACAGCATGCTTCATAGAGTAGTACAAAAATAAGCTCATTGAACCAATAAACAAAGTATACCACCCGACAGCATGAGCATGCTTTTACAAAATGAATAAAGTAGCTTTGGATTCCTCTTTAGCTTGGTTTAACTCTCAACATTGATGGTGGGAATGTTTCTGATGTGAAAACTAGAAAAAAGAATTATGATTGAAAAGTGTATGGGCAGTTTTATTTTGTCAAAGTCAATAAACAGAGGAGAAGCTCTAAATCATTAGCAAACAACAAAATTACAGAACAAAAAAAAATAATCTAAAGGGTTTGCAAATAACCAAAAACAAAAAAAATTAAATTAAATGGAGTTTGAAATGAGTAATTACCACTTTAGAAACCGACAACTTGAAAGAATTCCAGACAAACTCAAAAGCTTGGGATGAAGATGTTGAATGCTTGAAGGCAGAGGGAGGTTGAAGGCTTGGCTTGCACAGCAAGGGCTGACATCATGATGATATATATATATATAGTCCCCTTCAGTTGAGGGATCCCTCAAATAGTGTTATTTGAGGGATGGGGCGCTTAGCCGTTGGATCTCTTTTAATGACATCTTGCGGCTGTGATTCTTTTAAATGTTTTAACCCATTTTAACACTCCTGACCCAAAAAAAAACACGCGATGGCTGAAGAACCTAAGGCACGCACGAAGAAGAGGAAGAGCCCACCCTTCCAAGACGAAGGAAGAGCTGCCATCGCAAGTTGAGCTTGCGAGCATTCTATGCCAATCAGGTAGGCGTATCCATAGTGTCGTTATGTTTCGTTTCTAAATCTGGGTTGTGATTTTCGAATTGGGGTTCTGCGATGGGTTTTTAATTTTGAAAATTTCTGGGCAAGGTTGAGATTACACCTGATTTCTTGTGGGTTTGTTGATTTCGAATGAATGACAATGGGTTGGTTCTAGGACTCGCTATTCAGAGAATGAGTTTGTAAAATTTTCATTATTGACTATTGTTGTTGTTGTTGTTGTTGTTATGATATCTGAATTGAGTTCTAATGGTCATGAAGAGAAAAAAAAAATACAGGGACAATTTTATATTCTGATATTAAATAGTGCATGGGCTGTATGCGTCATAGAATTATTTAGTTTTTTGTTCCTTAAGATGTGAAATTTGGTTTACAGATCTAAACCTGTCAGCCTTCAACTTTAAAGTCTTAACTTTCATGATAATGGAAAGCTTTCATTAGCTATGAAATCCTTCTTCTATAGCTTTAGGCATAATGCCTACTAATGTGTTGAGCTGACATCCTTCCTATGGGATTCACACTTTGATTTGTGAATTTTTTTTCATAGCAGGTTCCATTACAAGGTTTAATCACTACTTTTAATGACATCTTGCGGCTGTGAATGACAATGGGTTGGTTCTAGGACTCGCTATTCAGAGAATGAGTTTGTAAAATTTTCATTATTGACTTATTGTTGTTGTTTTTGTTGTTGTTGTTATGATATCTGAATTGAGTTCTAACGGGCATGAAGAGCAAAAAAAATACAGGGAAAATTTCATATTCTGATATTAAATAGTGCATGGGCTGTATGCCTTAGAATTATTTAGGTTTTTGTTCCTTATGATGTGAAATTTGGTTTACAAAGCCAAACCTGTCAGCCTTCAACTTTAAAGTCTTAACTTTCATAATAATGGAAAGCTTTCATTAGCTATGACATCCTTCTTAAGCTTTAGGCATACATGCCTACTAGTGTGTTGAGCTGACATCCTTCCTGTGGGATTCACACTTTGATTTGTGAATTTTCATTTTTTTTCCACATTCATGTCAATTTCCTCTACTTTCTGTTGATTTCGATTGGGTTTTTATGTGTTTTTTTTAAAGGAAAAAAATGAATTGTTGTGGGTTAGTTTTAGGACTCACTAATCTGCAACAAATAGAGAATGAGTTTGTGTAAATTCATGTCATTTACTTATTGTTGTAAGCCAAGTACAGATTACTATAAAAGTGGCTTTAGTACCTTAAATAAAATGTAACTGTTTGTTATGGTAAACAGAAAGAAAAAGGTCACTTTCCTTCATTGTCTCTGAAGCATATGTTTCAATGTGTGCAAGTGAAGCCTAAGGATTTAATATTTTTGTTCTGCAATAAGCCTTGTTGCTTATCATGTTGCTTCCTCTTCAGTTTCCATGATGGTTCTTTTATTGGAACTACAAAGTGTTTAAGTTTTTATATATGTCCATTATAGTTCCAACTTCTGATATCGAATTCGATTGGATGCAAGAGATAATAGAATTCAGTTCCTTTTTTTTTTTTTTGGAGTCAGAAGATATTACAATTCTGTTCAGTTCGGTAACTTGCTTCTTTTACTTCAATAAAAGATAAATATAATAGAATCTCTTAACTGATTTGTTGATGTTCATAATACTTATTTCGCTTATGCATGACAGTGATAATAAACTTTAAATGCTTTGTCATTCATGAAGCCATTAAAATTACTATAAATTCTTTGAAGTACCTAGAGTGTATCTCTTTGTCAGATGCTTATGGTGTTTGAGTTATTAGAAAAGAAAACATGATAATTGAAGGTATTTATATGTTTCTTTTGTTTTTGTTTCCTTGCAGGCTATATGGCTAAAACGAACAAGATGATCATTTTGCACGGAAATGTTAAGTTTGGCTTTAGTAGATGGAGGCCGTGGCTCAGAGTTTCTATGAAATCATGATCATTTATGTTTTAGTGATACTTCTTCTGTTAAGAGTGTAAATTGTATGCGCAATAGATATCTCAATGCCTTAGATTAGATTAGGTGATGTAAATCTAACGTTTGTTTGTTGTATCAAGGTAATGTCACTTGGGACCTGTAATTATCAACGTTTGATAGTTGAAAGAGGTTCATGGCAGTTTAGAGCTATTCATTTGTTAGCCTTACAACTTCAAATTTCTGCATAATTCACAGAGAAGTTTACATACAACCCCAAAAGTATTACAAACATTTTAATGAAAACAACCAAATCGTGTTTGCTCCTTCGAAGCTCTTCTACAGAAATTTGCCACAACCGTACGAGCATTTCAAATCAAAACATTCTAATTCATATCTGTGAAAGAAAACACAGGGAAACTACCACACTATGAACTGAATTAAGTTTTCATTACTAAGATAAAATAAACTTGATAACATCGAGTATTCATTACAAAAGGGAAAAACAATTATGTACAGCACCCATTATAGAAAGTGAGCTCGTCATCCCTATACAGATCACCAACCCACCAAAAAAAAAAAAACCATCCTATTACAGAGAAGAAAAGAAAAGAAAAATTAGAATAGAAGATGCCATATTGCTGGCTAAAAATGGTACATATGCTGCAATGGTGTCGCCACCTCTGCTGCTTCCCTTGGTAGAGACTCGAGTGCAATCCAAGGAAGCTTCATCCTTATGAGGGCAGCAGCAACATCAGTAGGTAATTCAACAACTGATTTCACAGTTTCATTAAGCCTCATCCTTATGCAGCAGCAGCAGAAGCAGATTTCTATTATCTCAGGCACAAATTCCAGACATAATGCTAAATACCAACTGCTAACAGAATAGATACCATATACACTTCATCTCATTCAGACGAGAGACCATATACACTTCATCTCATGTGGCATGTCTACTAACAAAATCCTTCAGCAAATTCTCAAGAGCTACATATGAAAACAAATCAATAGAAAATGTAAGCATTAACGAATAGCAAACTTTAGTAGTGATTAAACCTTGTAATGGAACCTGCTATGAAAAAAAATTCACAAATCAAAGTGTGAATCCCATAGGAAGGATGTCAGCTCAACACATTAGTAGGCATTATGCCTAAAGCTATAGAAGAAGGATTTCATAGCTAATGAAAGCTTTCCATTATCATGAAAGTTAAGACTTTAAAGTTGAAGGCTGACAGGTTTAGATCTGTAAACCAAATTTCACATCTTAAGGAACAAAAAACTAAATAATTCTATGAGGCATACAGCCCATGCACTATTTAATATCAGAATATAAAATTGTCCCTGTATTTTTTTTTTCTCTTCATGCCCATTAGAACTCAATTCAGATATCATAACAACAACAACAACAACAATAAGTCAATAATGAAAATTTTACAAACTCATTCTCTGAATAGCGAGTCCTAGAACCAACCCATTGTCATTCATTCGAAATCAACAAACCCACAAGAAATCAGGTGTAATCTCAACCTTGCCCAGAAATTTTCAAAATTAAAAACCCATCGCAGAACCCCAATTCGAAAATCACAACCCAGATTTAGAACGAAACATAACGACACTATGGATACGCCTACCCTGATTGGCATAGAATTCTCGCAAGCTCAACTTGCGATGGCAGCTCTTCCTTCGTCTTGGAAGGGTGGGCTCTTCCTCTTCTTTGTGCGTGCCTTAGGTTCTTCAGCCATCGCGTGTTTTTTTTTTCGGGTCAGGAGTGTTAAAATGGGTTAAAACATTTAAAAGAATCACAGCCGCAAGATGTCATTAAAAGAGATCCAACGGCTAAGCGCCCCATCCCTCAAATAACACTATTTGAGGGATCCCTCAACTGAAGGGGACTGTATATATATATATATATATATATGCA
Organism: Prunus fruticosa; assembly: GCA_018703695.1. Classification (NCBI taxonomy): domain Eukaryota; kingdom Viridiplantae; phylum Streptophyta; class Magnoliopsida; order Rosales; family Rosaceae; genus Prunus; species Prunus fruticosa. The sequence continues at coordinate 36,397,080 of CM031924.1, forward strand.
TAAAAATGGGTTTTACGTTATATCTGTAATGATCGATATTAAACCATTGAATTCCACCATAATGAGCGGTTTAATTAGTTATTTTCGTGCCTTAATTAATGGGAAAAAAAATTAATTTAACCAACAAGAAACAATTAGAATTTGGTTAAGAGAAAAACCGTAACAACGGGTGAAGCCTCTGTCTCTGCTAACGTTAATGCTTAAAAAGGTTGGCCGGAAACCGACATTGCTCAAATTTATGTTGATGAATGGAGTTCTCAGATGAAGAAGAGAGATGGGGTTTAAAGTTTCATGTGGAGAATCGATGCATACCGCAAAAGAGTGGAGGGAGGGATCAATTCAAGGAGCATGGTTGAGCATGATGAGACTGATGACAAGTGGCGCCGTGTCAAGACAACACGTGGCAGTTTTGTAAGGCTATCTTCAATGTGAAATGCGATATTCTATATTATTCAAAGGCTTTTTATCACAAAACGTCCCTGACGTTTCGAAATTATCAGATTGCATCCTTAAAGTATTTTTGTATCACTCATGGTCCCTAACGTTAATATAAGTGCTCTTAAATAGTCCCTCAGTCAAAAAAACTGTTAAATCCAGGGATATAATCGTCAAATCAATCCAAAATTATAATATATATATATATATATATTTTATTTCCTTCCCTTCTCTCTTTCTTTCTTCTTCTTCCTTCTCTCTTTCTTTTCTTCTTCTTCTTTCTCTCAGCCAGATTCCTTATCTCTTCTCTCTCTGTTGATTGCTTGACAAAAGGAAGGAAATATAAGTAAAGGGTTAGGTCTCTTTAGTTTCACTCAGAACTACTTCATGTAAGATCTCTAAAATGAAAACTATAAAATTCTTTGTTGTAAGAATATTATTGATGAAAAATGAAAAATTGAAAATGAGGTCCGTTACAGCACGTGGATAAATTTCACTTGTTTTTGAGTAGTTTCCAGATTTGAATGTAAATGTTGCTGGATTTTGTACTGTTGCACTTTACAGCCTCAGGTTTTTTCATTTCAATTGGAGGGAAATGGATTTTTATGTAAGTCAGACAAATCTTGGTTGGAACCTGAGAAACTCTGCCAATTGGTGGCCTAATAGGGCTGGCTTAAGTTACCATTAAAACTAAAGTTAATTTGTTCATATTATAATTACTGTCATCAATAAAGAATCTCAGAACCAAAACCAGGATTAGGCGATTGGCTCCTCGTTTCTGAAACCACTAATTTCCTTGGTTGAGTTCAGTCCATTGTTTTACAAGCAATTAAGTCATGTAATTTGAGATAAGGAATCTGGCGGAGAGAAAGAAGAAGAAGAAAAGAAAGAGAGAAGGAAGAAGAAAAGAAAGAGAGAAGGGAAGGAAATAAAATATATATATATTATAATTTTGGATTGATTTGACGATTATATCCCTAAATTTAACAGTTTTTTTGACGGAGGGACTATTTAAGAGCACCTATATTAACGTTAGGGACCATGAGTGATACAAAAAAACTTTAAGGATGCAATCTGATAGTTTCGCAAACGTCAGGGACGTTTTGTGATAAAAAGCCTTATTCAAATGTATAAGGAAGATTATCGATTTATTCAAATGTATAAGGAAGATTATCGAACTCATGTCATGTGCAAAAAAGCGGACATAATTTGAGTTTGAGTATAAATTCCCATTGGAGATGGTTGGACTCAAACTCAAATTTTGGTTTTAATTTTTTTTTCTTTCTTCATTATTATTATTTTTTGATGAAATCTTTCTTCATTATTTTGTTGGACAAAATTGGTTTTATTTTATTTTTATAATTTTGGACTTAATTTATTTGAGAATCTTGCAGTGTAATAAACCATTAGTAATTCTATTTCATGACATAAATTTCAGCAACGGCTGGCAGGATTTTTTGAAGAGAAAAAAAAGCCTTTTGGTTCAAAGACATCTAGGCCGTTGATTGCTTCAAAATTTTAAATTTGGACCGTTAGATGCACTAGTCGTTGGGTTTTGAGTTAAACTCAAACCTAATCTGGGTCTAAATTTTGAAGAAAAATCATATTTGGGTTTGGATTTTCTGGCCCACTAAAGACACACAACTTTATGTTTTGATCCAAATCCAAAAAAAGATCAAATCATTTTGGGTTCGAGAGATGGTAAGGTAACAATATTCACTCGGACAGCAAAATTATGTCACATAATTCTGTATTTCAATCAATTTTTTTTGGATTTATTTTTTATTTTTGTGGATTTATTGTTAATGTTAGGTTTAATATGATGTCTCTTTGGGCAACCTGCATCCTTTGCTCTGGTCACCTCAGCTTCACTATCAGATGGCAATCTGTGCCGGCTTTCGCCTTGTTTTTGTGACATCCAAAATTTCCAGAGCTGAGCACCTCCAACATCCACAGGCACCTCCGTGAATTTACCGCTCAATTAACAAATCTACCAGCTGATGTTTTATGAATCTAACAGAAGTTTAACAAGTACTTGTCACTTAACTAGCTTAATTTAAATATACATGGTTTTTTTTTTCGTTTCTATGAAAAATACAACTAATTAAGGCTTGAAGAAGTTGGCATGCAGGCCTTTGCTAGCCAAGTTCCATGCTGCTGCAACAACTAAAAGAGCACTCAAAACCAGGCCTAAGCATCCTATTCCCATGTTGGCACACCACATGACACCTTTTGGCTTTGGTTTCTTGATTGCAATCCACATGAAGCATGGATAAGCATATGCCAGAGGCAATGTCAACCCTCCTATTAGGGGTGCCAAGCTTCCCAAGAATGGAACAGCCACTGCTGCAAAGAATGTCATCCCTCCAAAGAACACACGAAAAGCCATTCGAAGCCACCTTGCACATGGCTTCTTCTTCTTGCTAGTGTAGTTCGACTCTAGTTTGTCGAAAATCACCATGCCGTAGATTTGGAATGTACTTAGGCAGTTTATGATCACAAGTATGAATATTAGTCCCAGCACAATTCTTGGTGTGTCATGCCCGTGGAACTTCGAAATCGCGATCAAAAGCCCTCCATTTGATGAGGGTACCTGCATAAATCAGAAGAGTTTAGTTTGAGCTAGCTTTCAATGTTGAACAGAAGGAAAATTAAATTGGTCTCACCTTGTTTCCATAAGCCCAAAATCCAGCTATGGCCAGAGGAAACAAACACATGGCTATGAGTAGATATGATATGGCCACTCCTCTCCACATTGGCTTGTGGGTTGGGTGCTTTGGACTTAATGGTAATGTCCCCTGCACATTAGTATAAAACTTCACCCTTTCTCGTAATAATAAAATCGAGCTACCAAATACCAATAACTAGGGCTTTTAGTTAGACCCTAGAATTTGATCTCCATTCTCCACCACAGGTAACAAGATCAGTTCATTGCAACCAAAGATGGTGTGGAGATCAAACTCTGGGTGCAAATAGAAGTTCCTTGCATTGCCAAAAAGAAAAAACCAAATATCGTTTGTGTCCAAATCCTCCCTCCTCAATATCGCTTGTGTAAAAAAAAAAAAAAACAAAAAAACAAAAAAACAAGAAGACTGACCTGTATCTCAAGGATAACATTGTGGCCTCTGAATGCAAGAACAATGATACCAAGAGAATTCAAAATCCCCCCAAATCTGTCCATATTAGACTCCATCTCTGGAGGGTCATATGAAATGTCACTGGACCTGCCCTTGCCAATTGAAAGGGCCCAAATCATAGTACAATATGCAATTGCTGTGATGGAGCCAATCAAAGAAACCCAAGCTAAGGAGTTCAAGTTGGGAAATTGAGCCACAACAATAGCCATGATCATGAACACCAAGAAACATTCTACAGTGGTCAATGACTTGGCATCACAAGTTGCTCCATCCTTGCACACAGTTGTGATGAAAAGCTTTAGGGTTCCACCTCCTATGATAATTAGCTGCACACATGTACCAGCTGCCAGATACATTACTGGGACTAGAGATGAAAACTTCCCCAGCTTTTGACCTGAAAAAGAAAAACAAAGAAAAAGAACGTATAATTAATAAGTTATTAGTCATTTAATAAAACTATTTGTATCACATTTGTGATTAGTATGTGCTATACTAACCAAAGGCTGTCATTGCGAGGTCAAGGTATCTGCTGTAACGAGTTCCGGAGTCGGATTCGTGTAGATGTACGAGTAGCCATATGGTGTATAGCTGCCATGAAAATGCCATTGACAAGCATATGATTCCCCATGCCCTGTAACCATTGAAAATTGTTCATGGAAATTAAATCAACAGAATTTATTTGCATGCATGCATATGGAATCTTGTAGGTTTGGACCCCTCTGCTGTCAAATTTTCTTTTGCTTGGTACAGAATAGTACTGCAACTGAAATTTTTGTCCTATCTTTGACTTTGTGGGATCTGATATTGAAATTTTTGTCTGTCCTCTGTAATAATCTAAGTGGATATTTAGAGCATTTATTATGAATGAATAGCCTGACTAAGACTTTGGCCCAATGTTAGAGACAGAGAGTTCACAGGAAGCAAAATCTAATTCAAGTAGAAATTAAGTGAAACTACTCAATTATGAAGGTGTTCATCACTTGAGAAAATTTTCATTTTTTATTTTTATAAAGATGAGTGAAACATTAAATGGGCACACAGAAAGAAAGCTATATCTTTATCTTTTTAATGTATATGTACTTTAGATTCCAAATCTCATAAAGAACTTGCAATTTACAAGAGAAAGCTGACTTGGGCATCCTAGGTTCTCCCCCTCAAAAACTCCAGCAAGATCATCAAGACCAGCAACTGGCTTTATACCATGAAAAACATACACATAGTACTATCTCTCGCCAGACTTATATCGTCGGACAAATATTTTCGTCACAATAAATATAAACCACAAATTCGACAAAAATTAACATAATAAATAGTTCATTCATATTACGTATCTTATATTATCAGACAGTTTGACAAGAGAACATGCACCGATAAAGCTAATGTGAACTAGAAATTATGTATGAGTATTCAAGCTGAGAGAGTTAACATGACTTACCATCCAAGAGTGGCAAGAGCAACAGGCAGTAAAAGGGCTTGGATTCCAATTCCTGAGCAGAGCAAATGTAAGGTAGCAGAAATGGTATTCCCATTCCTGGACTCTGTCAGGGGAAGCCAAGCATCCTGTGGATTGAGCTCTCCACCTCCCCAGTCTGCAGCTGATGTTGCAATATAATCAGCACCATCTTCTTCACTTGTGGGATTACTTGTTGTGATGGGGATGACTCGAGCAGATTCTGACCTTCTGCTCAATGAATGAACCCTATCTGTGCTCCAATTTGCTTCACCAAACCCTTCTTCCATGGCAGCTGCCATGTCCTTGAGCTCTGTAAAATTAAAATACAAGCCTTTACCTAACCAAGATTTGATGGCTTTGTGGGTACTTTAATTGTAGTATTTTTATATAGTAGCGTAACTTGATTTGCTGCTGGCTGTATGACAGTTTTAGTACTAGTTGTTGACTGACTTGCATCATCTCCAGCAGTTGGGGCCAATTGTTTATTCTGCTGGCTGATGAGCATGATGTATTGGCTGATGATATCTATATGGCTGCTTAATTAATTTATTGGTGTTGTTAATTTTGTTTTTATTTAAATGAAAACATGTCAATCGTGATTAATAAACCAAAAGGTTTTTTTTTTAAAGATCATGAGACTGATGTAATAAGTCTGATGTTGAATCTTCAGTTCCACAATACCTGCATCAATTCCCCCGCTAGGATATATATATAGTCTGCAGTTCATTGTTTTATAACAGGTGGACTATTATTAAATGCTTTATTGCAGGAGGGTAAAAAATTGAAGAGAACAAAAAAAAAAAAGAAGGAAAAAAACACTTTGGTGCCAACCTTTACACATGCATTAGGGGTATTTCAATTTTTTCAAGTACAGCTGAGTTGGTCAAATTTCAAGCCTTTGGTGATATCAAATGTAATAAAACAAATAATAAAACTTATAGCACAGCTACAAAATGGCACTTTTGGTTCAAGGTTTAGGTGCTTGAAAATGAATTTTAAATTGTATTTTCATGTTTGGTAAGTGTATTTTTGGAATATAATTATGGACGGGTATGGACTTCACATATAGAGAGAAAGTTCATACCCTTTGCTCACTTTAGAAATTTTTTCCCCCCACTTGGGGAAGCATTTAATGCAATTTTTTGGGACTAACTTATGCATGTTATTATTTTAAAATACCACTTCTGACCCTTAAAAGACTCTTTATATTAATAAATTGTAATAATAAAAAATTAAAGGTATTGTTGGAAAACCGATCAACTTTTCATTCATAATACTGCACAAACCAAACATGAGAATACGAGAAAACGACATTTCCAAGTCCTTATTTTCTAGCGTTCCCAAACATGGGAATGGACATCCTCCATTCCCATCTCGTAAGATTAGACATGGGAAGTTTGTTCCCAAGAAGTTCAATCCGCGAACTAAACGGTATAGTGTTTAGTGGGAATCTAAGTCGTTAATATTTGTTTTTCTTTTAATTGTACATGCAAATAAGATGTGGTCGGTGTTGTTTTTCCGTAGATCACCACCGCACTGAGAAGATGAGAGACCGACTTCAATCGGTGTGGTGCGGTTTGGTTTCGGCGAGCATCGAGTCCCATATTACACAAGAAGAATCAGTCTAATGGTATTTGGGCTTTATTCTTACATTTAGGCTAGAGTTCGAGTCCTAATCAGCGCACTAAGATTTTGAATTATTAGGCAATTACATGGTGGTGGTCTGGTTCGGGTAGTCTATTTTCTCTTTCTTAATTTTAAATTGAATTATTAATATAAAAAAATACAAATAAGAACAAACCCAATAGGTACATGCATACTCGTGTGAGAAGGGGCTAGTTTCACTAATTTAAGAGCAACAAAATTATTTACACCTACAAAGAAAAAGAAGCAGCTGAATATGATGTCATTAAGGTTTGAAGAAGTTGGCATTTAGACCTTTATCAGTTAAATTCCAAATTGCTGCAACAACCAAAACAACACTCAAAACCAGCCCCAAGCATCCAAGTCCCATGTTTATGCACCACTTTCCACTTCGTGGCTGTGGTTTCTTGATTGCGATCCACATGAAACATGGATAAGCATAAGCCAAAGGCAATGTCATCCCTCCAATCAGAGGTGCTAATCTTGGTAAGAATGGAAGAGCCACTGCTGCAAAAAATGCCACTCCTCCAAAGAGAAAGCGAAAAACCATTCGAAGCCACTGGGCGCATGGCTTGCTCTTCCTGCTGGTATACTTGAACTCCAAGTTGTCAAAGACTACCATGCTGTAGATTTGGAATGTGCTCAAGCAGTTTATAACTATAATTATGCAAATTAGTCCCAGCACAAATGTTGAGGTTTTATGTCCATGGAAATTTGAAACTGAGCTCAATATTTTTCCATACGAAGACGGTATCTGCATAAATCGAAAGACATTGTGAATCTTAGATCATTTGTCTGCCTGAGTTTGATATATTTACATGAGAAAATCATTGGCCTCACCTTGTTTCCATAAGCCCAAAATCCAGCTATGGCAAGAGGAAGCAAACACAAGGCTATAAGTGCGTAAGATACCGTCACTCCTCTCCACATTTGTTTATGGGATGGGTGTTTGGAACTTGATGGCAATGTGCCCTGCATCACAAAATGACACCAAAAATTTACAAGACCTTCCTTTGAAGTAAGTTTTTCTGTTAGTAGAAAAGTTACACTCACCTGAATCTCAAGCATAACATTATGACCTCTGAATGCAATGAAAATGATGCCAATTGAATTCATTATGCCACCAAATCTATCCATGTTAGAATCCATCTCTGGTGGGTTGTACGATATGTCACTGGGCCTGCCCTTGCCAATTGAAAGGGCCCAAATCAGAGTACAATATCCAACGGCTGTGATGGCGCCAATGAATGAGACCCAAGCTATGGAGTTCAAGTTGGGAAACTGAGCCACAACAATAGCCATGCACATGAACACCAAGAAGCACTCTGTACCAGTCAATGACTTGACATCACAAACATTTTTGAAGAAAAGCTCCATGATTCCACCTCCTATGATGATCAACTGGACACATGTGCCCCCTGATTGGTACATTACTGGGAAAATAGTGAGCAACTTCCCTAATTTTAAACCTGAACCAAAACAAAGATAACAAATTTAGTTAATACAGTGCTAGCCATTTCTGAAGGGCGTTTGGTTCCGAAGAAGAATTCTCGTACTAACCGAAGGCCGTTACTGCGAGGTGGAGGTATCTGCTATATCGAATTCCAGATTCGGATTCGTGAAGATGGACGAGAAGCCATGTGGTGTAGAGCTGCCATGTAAATGCTAGCGACAAACATATGATTCCCCACGCCCTGCAACCATTGAAAGTTGTTATGCAAATTAGACATATTTTTGAGTTATTAACATATTTGCTAGTTTAACTCCTATTGGTCTATATAGTTGTATTTCAAACATGTGTTGTGATTAATTGTTAATTGTACAAAATCAATCGTACAGATTTGGCCTGCCAAAATTGGTTGGCACTTGGAATATTGTATTTTTCAAAATTAGTGCATGAGAAGTTCACATCAGGAGTTGACCATATGTGAGAATATTTGATATAAAATCATTGCACATATGCTTGAAAAAAACAAAAAAAAAGACCAGGTGAGTATTCAGACCATTTTATGATCATCAGCCTGAACTTGTTCCAAGATTTTAGGGGCAGACAGGTTTCGCATGGAGCAGTAACTACCTTAGTTCAAGAAGAAATCAAGAAACAGAGCAGAGATGTTTCATGTGCAATTAGTACTGAATTATATTTTTGCCCATTTCTTGAGAAAACAATATATAGTATAAAGAGTCGATGTGGAATTGTGAATTAATGGGTATATAAATTAAAGTTTATATTCTACCAAAGAATCTCTCAAGCTTATTTGAGAGACGAGTTATGAGACTTATCCCGTGTATTTCAAACCATTTAATTAAGAAATTTATTTGAGAAAAGCAAAATAAGAAGGAAAAAAAAACATAAAAGAAAGCTGACTTGGAAAAGTACACCTAGTTCCTTCCAGGAGTCTCTTCTTCTTTTTCTCTTTTGTTTTTGTTTCTGTTTTATTTCTTATCAAAGAAGTGAGGTAAGTCTTGGGAGCATAAACTCCATCAGCATCAACAACACCAGCTACAGGTTTTAAACCATCAAAAACACAAACGCTGATGAACTCTTTCCTCATTAATATCTTCAATCACAAATAAAACACTACAGGCTAGGTTAGGTTAAAAAGTAAAAGTGTTTTAATCTAGATCAGTTAATATTACTTACCATCCAAGGGTGGCAAATGCAAGAGGCAATAGAAGGGCTTGAATTCCAATTCCTGAACAGATCAAATGGAAGGTAGCAGAAATGGTATTCCCATTCCTGGACTCTGTGATAGGCAGCCAAGCATCCTGTGGATTGAGCTCTACACATCCCCAATCTGCACCATCTTCTTCCCTTGTGGGAGGAGGACTGGTTGTGATGGGAATGACTTGAGCATAGTGATTTGAAGAGCTTCTAAAGGGATGGGTTGCCCTAGTTTCTTCTGGCCTGCAATTTGCTTCAACAACCACTTCCTCCATATCTGCCATTTCCTTGGTTGCTGTAAAACAGAAGATACCTACCTCATATATATAGGTGGGGTGCTTTCAAACAAGCCAAAATATATGCTGACAAGGTGGATTCTGATGGGTCAATTCTACTTTTGTGATGAGGAGTTTTAGGTAAATATATAAAGACTTGCTTAAACTAATTCTATAAATTTTCTTTTGAACGCTTTTATTTTAGTTCCAAATAATATCATATCATACAGTTGTATTTATTTTGAGAAAATAATATATCAAAAGAACATTTCAGTGGGGTCGGATCTCCATGACTATAAAGTGTCTTGTGTCTTGTTTACAAGCATATAAAATAAAATCATCATACGCAAACACAAATTGATATATGCCAACTCTGTTTTTTTTGTTGGTAAATATCACGAGATGTCCCCACATTTGAAGGGTGGGATTAATCCCCGCTTGGAATTCAACTTGCTCCTGATCACAAAGTGCTTCTAATGAGTTTCGAACCCCTGCCAACTCCTTTAACACATGGTAAGTGATGAAATGGTTTTATTGTTGGAATTAAACGTTCTGGAAATTCTAAAATCAGACGTGTCTTTCTTCTCGCCTACCTAAACTACGAAGAAAAAATGTTTGTGAACCCTCTCGTAATTGCTTTTGTCTTCTATATTTTCATTCGCGTAATTATGTCATATGAACGGACGGTGGCGAAGCCAGGATTTCTTGTGTGTGGGGGCCTCTTACAAATTATAAAGTATCAAAAATTCGAACTCACAATACATACGAAAAATAGTATATATATATATATATATATATCACATATGTCAAGAATTATATTGCTTATTGGTTGCAATCATAATTGTCCTCAACAAAGGAATAGAAAAATACATTCTGAGCAAGAAAAATTGCAAGAAATAGACAAATAGTAGCGATTTAGCAAATATCTTTAAAGTTTTCCCCCCATTAAACCCAATAGAAAGAAAAAATCAAAATTTCACAAACTAAAAAAAACCTTAGGTCCCTTCATGCATTCATATCATACATGAAAAAATATTTTATGTAAAAATATTGACTAAGTATGAAAAATAGTTTTTTGGAATAATCATTTTCTCAAGATAATTTTTGGCGGCTTTTATTCCTTACACATCAAATAAGAAAACTTGATTTTATGGGATTTTAGTATGAAGTATATATTGACTTAATGAGCCATCATTTTTAGCCTAAATCATATTTTGCACTAAAATCGATTTTTCATATTTTGATTTGGTAGGAATTTGATTTTCTAGTATTTTTATTTGAATCCAAATAGGGGGTACTACCTTATTTACATTGTAAACTTAAGTAAATGGAGTAATATAAAAAATAAATTAAAGTAAAAGGAGAAAGACATTTACTTAAATGTTGAAAATGAAAATAAGGTAATCTGTATACCTGGAGTGCACCACTACCAGCAAATGGGAAATTTGAAGCACCTCATTATGCCTTCATAGATCCTCCACAACACATGTGGGTACATATCAAAACGTAAAGTATTTGAAATAATATATATATATATATATATACAAATACATAACAATATATTACTTTTAAAATATTAAAAAATTAAGTGGGAGCCCATATGGCTCCGCCCCTGTGAACAGAGAGACAAATGCGTAAATATTATGACACCATTTCATAAAAGTCAGAAAAAGTTTACTGAAGATTTTCTTCTCCTTATAACCAGGACTCGCTTTTGTCTGCAAAGGTTGAAAACTTGAACGTCGTTGATGAAGCATGCATCAAGGGTGACCAGATTTGTGACATCATCATAGTGACGCACGATAGGGAAAAAGACTAGCATTTGTGCGATGGACCACGGGTATCTCATATTTCTTTTTGCAATTTTTCTTCTGTTTTGCATATTTAAAGGTATTTCATATGCCTTTTTTCTTTTTTACTTTACTTTTGTTTGAAATATTGGTGTGATTCGAGGATCTCAATAATGTAAATACTAGCTCCTTGCCACACGCTCACGTGTGTGCCAATTGGTTTTCTATTTTTAATTTTTAGAATTAAGAAAATAAAAAAATGGGTAGTTATTTGCCATAAAAGTAGGATCCATTATCTGATTTTGTTTTTAATTTTTATTTTTTTAATTGTGAATTTACCATATTATCCTCATTTAATTAATAATTTTAATTCTTAATATTTGAATTAATCAAGGGTATTTTCTGGTATTTTGAATGTTTCACCATTCTCTGCCTTTTGCTTTATATATATAGATAATATTGGATAAATTTAATTATAAGATCATATTCATGATTTAAGATCTTGAATTTCATGATTTTTACAATATTATAAGACAGAAATGAAATCATGATAATATTACATACATACCTTGATAATTAGCCTTCTAAAGTAACTTCAGATGTTTGTTTTGATCCATTTGCAGGCCAGTTGTTAGTGTAGAGAAAATGCATTTCTCTCTAGTGTAACACTAATTAATTACCACTTATGACGGTAGTATAATAGAAAACTACCTTTATTTATTTGATCAATATAATTATTCTCATTAATAATATTTATTAAACTAATTAAATTATTTATTTACTTCATATGCTTACAAATAAGTCAATATTTTTACACGGATTGCATAGACTTGTTGTGAGTCACAGAAGAAAGAAAAGAGAGAAAATAATAATAATAGGGATAATTGTCGAAATGTCACATGAACTTATACATCAGTTCCAATTTGTTACCTTAAAGAAAAATTCAAGAGAAATGTCACCTTAATTTTTCAAAATCCATGATTTGTCATCTGACTTTAACACCATCCAATTTTCCATCCATTTTTAAGGGTATTTTAGTCTTTCCATTTTCAAGAAAAAAAATATAGAAAAAAGAGACCTCTCTCTCCCTTTCTCCCCCCACCCCAACCCCACCCGCCCCAAAAACACATCACACAGGACCCCCCATCCCCCCTCTCTCTCTCTCTCTCTCTCTCTCATCATGTATAAAAAAAATTATAATGATTTTTCTATTTTTAAAATACCCTTGAAATTGGAAAAGACTAAAATACCCTTAAAATGGATGGAAAATTGGATGATGTTAAAGTTAGATGACAAATCATGGATTTTGAAAAATTAAGGTTGACATTTTTCTTAAATTTTTCTTTAAGGTGACAAATTGAAACTGAGGTATAAGTTCAGGTGACATGTCTATAAAAATCCCATAATAATAAAAGAAATAGACAGAAAAAGTGAAAGCTTATTAGGATTCCAATTAGGCGACCATAAAGAAACTTATCTTAAGTATTAATTCTTAACTAGGTGTCCTAAAGGTGATTAGACACTAAGAAACGTACCTCTCTTGACATTGTCCTCCACATGAATGAACCAAAGTATGAACTATTACATAACCCTAGTCAAATTTAGTGCGAAAACATCTCCATCTGGTGCCCTGCTATTTCCAACAAATTCAGCAAGTGGGCATCAGTGGAGATCAATTTTTTTTTTCCAATCTATCTCTCTACTTTAAAATATCTTTGCAATAAACTATGAGAAATTATATACACGTCCTAAATATGAATGGTAACAAAAACCAATCAGATGGTGTGTTTGATGGAATAAATGTGCTACTCAATGAGCCATGATGACTTTTCGACGACTGTGGTATATTTGTAGGCGTCTGTATTTCACTGGCGGACCCAGAAATTTTTTAGCGGAGGTGCAATATTGACTAAGTATGAAAAATGGTTTTTCGGAATAATCATTTCTCAATATAATTTTTGGCGGCTTTTGTTCCTTACACATCAAATAAGAAAACTTGATTTTATGGGATTTTAGTATGAAGTATATATTGACTTAATGAGCCATCATTTATAGCCTAAATCGTATTTTGCACTAAAACCGAATTTTCATATTTTGATTTGGTGGGAATTTGATTTTCTAGTATTTTTATTTGAATCAAAATGGGGGGTACTTCCTTATTTACATTGTAAACTTAAGTAAATGGAGTAATATAAAAATAAATAAAGTAAAAGGACAAAGACATTTACTTAAATGTTGAAGATGGAAATAAGGTAATCTGTACACCAGTTAAGTAAAGGGGCAATTTCAAGCACCTACAATGGTTTTTCCGGTGAGGGGAGGTGCAGATGCACCTCCTTGCGCTTTAGTAGGTCCGCCTCTGTCTGTATTGAGCACGAATTCATATTATAGCCTGACTTGACATGTGATACAAGTTTTTTCTCTCATGGATAGTCTTTTCAAATTTCCACACTCAGAGTGCGGGGATGAATGGCTGACCTACCCCCCATTTGTTTACACTTCCACACTAGAGATTAAAATCTTGAATTAGGTGGTAGTTATCTATTACATATGATAATTAGGAGTTGACAGATTTTATATGGTTGAGGTGGTGACATCTCATATATTACACTTCTGTCAATTTTATTAACACTAAGTAACAATATATTCCATCTGCCAATAGTTGTCATAATAGAGATGGTTTGAACATATTTGTGGTTTTAAGATTCTTGTAATTTTCCCATAATGACTCAGCCTTGAGAGTTCAATTCATCAAAAATCTTTTACTATTCTGCACATAAAGTTGATGCCAATCCATTCAAGATCCACGATACAGCTGCGACTGCATTGCTTTCATGATGTCATGTTCACAAATTTGTCATAAAACCATTATGGAACTCTATTTTGGCGAATGACGAAGACATTAATACAATGGTCTAAGATTTGGTTGTTTCCTTCTACAAAAAGCAGTTTATGTAGTGCATGAGTGGGCCTGGAAACTAGCTATAATCGATAGATATCCCTTTCTCTCTCTTAATTATTTGTTCGCACCACTTTGCAAAACCCAAGGGAGGTGTCGTATAGCAGTGTAGCTTGGAAGTTCAAGTGTCGTATCCACAAGAGAGCAGTGTAAAGAAAATAACAGAGATGAAAAAGAACAAGTGTGATTGAGAGGTTGATTTATGCAAGATTTGATTAATTTAGAGAAAATTTAATTGATTAAAACACTAAGGCATTGGGTTTCCACTTTTAACATAAGCATGCAACTCTTAATAATTTGATCCACATAATATTTTCCATTGTAGTTGTTCAAAATAATTAAAGCTCTTTTTAATTTCCTTTAGAAGTATTCTAAGCATAACTTGTACCATTGGCAACAAACTATCAAAAAATAATCTTCATCAAAATTCTATTAATCTTTGGTAATTCTCTTCTCTTTTAAAAGCATGAAAGTTTTTACTACACAATGGGAAAAACATGATTGAACCCATGAAATAGATTATCAAACATTCATCAATTAATTAAAAAGAAAACTACAAATTCCATTTGAACAAAAACTACAAGTTCACATTAAAGCTTAAGTTTGGATCAAACTAATAAAAATTACACACTTATATTAAAAGCTTTCTCCCTAGCCTTAGCTAGGGAGTTAGTTCCCCATAATAAAATAAAACTAAAAACAGAAATTAAAACTTAGAAAGATGGAGGGAAGAGAGAAAGCTCAAGAGTTGTGGAGCTTGGTGTGTTTTTTGAAGGCTTGTAGAGCTTCCTATTTATAGGAAAATGAGAGCAGCACATCCTGGACAATTCCAACTTCATTTGAATAAATAATTTCTCCACCTTGCCACAAAGCCAATCAAATATTTCTTCATTTATTTTGTTCATCCACCTTGCCGCCAAGCCCATCCAATTTCTTTTGTTTATGCAATTTCATCTCTTTTATTGGAATACACATCAACATATGTAATCAATTCAATTGGCTTTTATTGTGCTGTAACCACATTCTTCATTTTATAATTCTTCTTGGCTTGTGGAAGCTGCACCTCAATTCTTCTCTAGTGTCGACTGCCACAATTAATTGGATTGCTTCAATTATCATCACTTGCAATGCATGGTTGGCTCCCCACTACAAACATTAAAGTGCAATATTACAAATCAAAAAGTGGTGCAGAAAATAGTAAGCAAGCATATAAGTGAAAACACACCTAATTAACTAACATTGTAAGAAAAACAATTACTAACAAATATAATTTAAGGATAGAAAATGTGATAATTATGTGCTCATCAAACACCCCCAAACCTATAATTTGGTAATCCTCGAGCAAACTAAAATGAAAAACTAAGCATAAATGAAAACTAACTAAGCCACTTCCGCAGGGATCTCGATTGCATTTAGCGTATGCAATAAGACTTTAAACCCCTAGGTTGCCCTAGTGGACGAGTTATAGTCTCGTGAGGGTTTTCAGGGATGATACCCACAAACATCTGAAATTTTAAGTAACTCTCCTGCCAAATCATCATCAAGAATGTTAAAGCTCAAAAACCAAAATTCTCAATTCATGAACAAATTTAAAAGAGCGAACACAAATCCAAAACTTTAAGTTCTCCCAGTCTAAAGTCAAAGTCATTTATCACCATTAATAAACTTTTCATTTGCTGTCTTTGGTGTAAAGTGAACTAACACAATTAAGAAGACAAAAATTCAATCATAATCACACCATCCTTGCTATCTTAGATTTTTTTTATATTTATAAATAATAAATATATACATGCTATTATGTGGACTGTGCAATGTTTAGCTCCCTTAAGCTTTCTAATTAACCCATGTAGCAAGTGTTAGGCCAATGACTCTCAAACACAAAGGCTTTAAGGCATTAGGTGTTGAAAAATGATCCGTCTAAATTTGTTCATGAATTGAGAATTTTGGTTTTTGAGCTTTAACATTCTTGTAATATATGTAATAAAATAAGATATAAATATTTATTAAAAAAATACATAAAACAATATAGATTTAACTATCTATGTTATGAACTAAATATGTAACAAAATATTTAATTTCCCAAAATATAATATATATATATATAATTAAGATATAAATATATTTAAAAATACAAGGTTTCACAATTATTTTCCTCTTCAAGATGTTCTAAAATACCTTGAGCTAGAAAATGTTGTACTTTTCAAATTATGATACGAGATTGTGGAGATAAAATTTCTGAGTACACAAGGGAGGGAAAACAGAACCGTATGGCTTATTGGGGGGTTGGTACGACGTCGGGCCAGCCCATTAGTGGAATTGTTTATGG
This sequence comes from Prunus fruticosa, assembly GCA_018703695.1. Classification (NCBI taxonomy): domain Eukaryota; kingdom Viridiplantae; phylum Streptophyta; class Magnoliopsida; order Rosales; family Rosaceae; genus Prunus; species Prunus fruticosa. The sequence continues at coordinate 36,413,764 of CM031924.1, forward strand.
GTCCAGGTCAGGTCCGAACACTGATAGTGAAGAAAGGACGTGGCATCATTGGGATCCACATCCATTGCCCCAATCGCTTCTCTCTCTGTAGTCCTTCTGCTGGTGCATCGGCTGTCCTGGTACAGCCGATCACATGCTAGTCACGTGGGCTTTTTTAAAAACAAGTGAAACTGGTTGTTTTGGTTAACCGGTTAAAATAAGGAAAAAAAATCACCCATTCAAAACGAGTGCTGCTATTCCCACTCCCTTATCCTATTTTCCCACCCACCTTATCTTCAAAATTTTAAAGACAAATTTACCCTATTGTAAAATGACTTTTAAAGACTTAACTCTAAGTTAACGCTGTTAAGTCAAGAAAATAAAAACAGAAAATTAGAATAAATAAATAAAAGAGCCCAGCAAACAACCCTCAGCCTACCCACCCAACCCCATGACAACCAAACCAACCTCCCCTCCTCACCTCACCGCCAACCACATCATCTCAATTGCCACCAAAACCAAATGAGTTGCTCTTGTAAGATTCCCAGTTGCCCTCCTCTCTATTTTTCTTTTATTCTATAAATCTAAATTAGCGAAAATAAATTTCTTTTACTCTTTGTTTATTATTGTCTGGGTAGGCCATAGATCTTCATACGATTGCAGCTTCTTTTGATTGACAAAATCCCAGTGTCGCCTGTTATGACAACTTTTTGCATTTGAAAAAAAAGATTATTTTGGTTTCGGAAGGGTTGAATTCCTATAACCTCAAACTGGGCATGTCTAGGAAATAGTTAAGAAGGAAAGAATAAAGATTGGAATGTTCTATCTCTCTCAAATTGGAAACTTGGAGGAATAAAGGGCCATGAAGTTGCTGATATTGATGAAGACTAGGATGAGCGACTTTGGCAGGCAATGCAGTCGAAGTGTCGTCTCAGATCTGGGACAATTGATGTAATATTTCTCGTGGGTTGATTGAAATGGAGAAAGGAGAAGAATGTTAGATTGGGGTTTGAAGGTGTTGTTCAATACAAAAGATATATTGGTGAAAGAGACATGAGGAGGAGGACGGAGGAAGGAGAAATTTTTAAATGTTCCAGGTACACCACGTGTCTGTGTACCATCCAATAAACATAGAACATGTGGAATTATTATCTAACTTACTTCATTTCTTCTTATGACATGTGGCGGACTGCATTTGGACATATTCCATATGTCTTCTATTCTATTGGACACCAACCACACGTGGTGTACCGGGAACACTCAAAAATTACTCCGGAGGAAGGGAGGCTTGGCCCGAGGTGGAAGGTATGGGTCGTTCTTGTTAAGGTTTGATGGTATTCCCATTCCTGGACTCTGGACCACAAACTCTTGTTTTATTTTATTTTAGTTCCAAATAATAACATATCATACAGTTGTATTTCTTTTGAGAAAATAATATATCAAAAGAATATTTCAGTGGGGTCTGATATGACTATAAAGTGTCTTGTGTCTTGTTTACAAGCATAAAAAATCAAATCATCATACGCAAACACAAATTGATATATGCCAACAACAAAAAACCCTTTTTATTTTTGGGGTAAATATCACGAGGTGTCCCCACACTGAAGGGTGGGACTAATCCTCGCTCAAAATTCGACTTGTCCCTGACTACAAAGTACTTCTAATGGATTTCGAACCCCTGCCAACTCTTTTAACACATGGTAAGTGATCAAATGGTTTTATTGTTGGAATTAAACGTATTGAAGAAAAAATGTCTGTGAACCTGTCTCATAATTGCTTTTGTCTTCTATATTTTCATTCGCGTAATTATGTCATATCAAGAGAGAGACAAATGCGTAAATATTATGACACCATTTCATAGAAGTCAGAAAAAGTTTACTGAAGATTTTCTTCCCCTTATAACCCAGGACACGCTTTTGTCCGCAAAGGTTGAAAACTTGAACGTCGTTGATGAAGCATGCGTCAAGGTGACCAGGTTTGTGACATCATCATAGTGACGTCATGATTGTGACGCACGATAGGGAACAAGACTAGCGTTTGTGCGATGGACCACGGGTATATCATATTTCTTTTTGCAATTTTTCTTCTGTTTTTGCATATTTAAAGGTATTTCATATGCCTTTTTTCTTTTTTACTTTACTTTTGTTTGAATTGAAATATTGATTCGAGGATCTCAATAATGTAAATATAATATTGGATAAAGTTAATGATAAGATCATATTCAGGATTCAAGATCTTGAATTTCATGATTTTTACAATATTATAAGACGGAAATGGAATCATGGTAATATTACATACATATAATTAGCCTTCTAAAGTAAACTCAGGTGTTTGTTTTGATCCATTTGTAGGCTAGTTGTTAGTGTAGAGAAAATGCATTTCCCTCTAGCAGGGACAGACCCAGGAATTGCAAATCGGGCGGGCTAAATTTACCTTAAGTACAAATATATTAAGAAAATTTACCTTGAGTTTTAGGCTTGAACAATAGATTTTAGGTACTAAAAACTAAAGGTTAGGTACTAAAAACTGAAGGTAACCCACAGAGGTGGCTAAATTTTTTTGGGGTAAATTATAAGCCCTTGTTTGTTATATTTTTATTTTATATAAGCACTTTTTTCAGTATATTTTCTTCATCGTATTTAGAACTTTTGTTATTATATGACATTTGAAACAGAGAAAATGTTGAAATTATTAATAATATTGTTGAAATATTTTAAAGGGATTGAAATGAAATAAAGAAAAAAAAAAAAAAGATATTTATAAGGAATTGAAGTTAAAAAAGAAAGTAATAATAAAATAAGTACATCCCATTTTGGGGCAGTGCACCTGACAAAATACATCTCCCCCCTCTCTCTTTTTTATTATATTTTGTTTTCTCGTCTCTCTCCTTTTTAATCTCTCCCTCTCTTTTTTTATTCTTTTTTTCTCTCTCTCTCTCTCTCTCTCTCCCTCTCCCTCTCCCTCTCCCTCTCCCTCTCCCTCTCCCTCTTTCCTTATTCTTTTTCCTTCTTCCTCTCTTCTTCTATTCTTTCTTCTCTCTCCGTCCCTGCTCCATCTCTCTGTTCTTTCTTATGGTAGCCGGGCTAAATGTTAATTTAAGCTCAGAAAAACTAAAAGCCCCCGGAACTGTAGCCCAGGTTAGCCTGTGCTAAGGTCCGTGCCTGCCCTCTAGCAATTTGCCCGTTAAAAATTCTAATACGTGTTATGCAATATTATATACAGAGAGGACTAGTTTTCTAGTGTAACACTAATTAATTACCACTTATGAGGGTAGTATAATAGAAAACTACCTTTCTTTATTTGATCAATATAATTATTCTCATCAATAATATTTATTAAACTAATTAAATCATTTATTAAATTCATATGCTTACAAATAAGTCACTATTTTTACACTGATTGCATAGACTTGTTGTGAGTCACGGAAGAAAGAAAAGAGAGAAAGTAATAATAATAGGGATAATGTCGAAATGTCACCTGAACTTATACCTCAGTTTCAATTTGTTACCTTAAAGAAAAATTTAAGAGAAATGTCACCTTAATTTTTCAAAATCCATGATTTGTCATATGACTTTAATACCATCCAATTTTCTATCCATTTTAAGGATACTTTAATCTTTTTCATTTCAAGGGTGACATGTCTACAAAAATCTCATAATAATAAAAGAAATAGACAGAAAAAGTGAAAGCTTATTGGGATTCCAATTAGGCGACCACAAAGAAAACTTCTCTTAAGTATTAATTCTTAACTAATTGTCCTAAAGGTGACTAGACACTAAGACACGTACCTCTCTTGACATTGTCCTCCACATGAATGAACCAAAGTATGAACTATTACATAACCCTAGTCAAATTTAGTGCGAAAACATCTCCATCTGGTGCCCTGCTTTTTCCAACAAATTCAGCAAGTGGGCATTAGTGGAGATCAATTTTTTTTCCCAATATATCTCTCTACTTTAAAATATCTTTGCAATAAACTATGAGAAATTATATACACGTACTAAATATGAATGGTAACAAAAACCAATCAGATGGTGTGTTTGATGGAAATAAATATGCTACTCAATGAGCCATGATGACTTTTCGACCGTGGTATATTTGTAGGTGTCAGTATTGAGGACGTATTCATATTATAGCCTGACTTGACATGTGATACAAGTTTTCCACACTCAGAGTGCGGGGATGAATGGCCGGCCTACCCACCATTTGTTTACACTTCCACACTAGAGATTAAAATCTTGAATTATGTGGTAGTTAGCTATTACATATGATAATTAGGAGTTGATAGATTTTATATGGTTGAGGTGGTGACATCTCATATATTATACTTATGTCAATTTTATTAACACTAAGTAACAATATATTCCGTCCGCCAATAGTAGAGTTGGCAAAACGGGTCGCTTTAGCGGGTTCCGAAGTCGTTACGGGTCAACTCGTTTTCTTAACAGGTTGGCACGAACACGATCCGTTAAGTTAATGGGTGACAAATATTAGACCCAAACACGACCCGTTACAATTCGCGAATATCCGACACGACCCGTTAACCCGTTAAAAAAAAAAAAAAAAAAAAAAAAAAAAACATCAAAGCATAGCTTCTCTACCCAGCTAGCCAACACCTTCTCTGTCCTTTTTCCCCCAAACCCCAACCCTAACCTTTCTTCCCTCTTTCCCTTTACATTTCAATCTTCTCACCCCAAAATAGTATATATCTCTCACAAATATATTAAAACCCAACAACAACAGAAACTGAGGAAGAAAGAAAATTCAATCTGTGGAACTCGACCCAGATACCTCCTCCTTATTCCCTGGCTGACTCTGGTGGCTGGGCTCGTTGGTGGACTCTAGTGGCTGGGCTGAGAGAGTCTGTTGAGTGGAGAGAAGTAGAGAAGAAGAGAAGAAGAAAAAAAGGAGAGGAAGAGCTGGAGGAGTCTGTCGAGTGGAGAGAAGAAGAGAAGAAAAAAAGGAGAGGAAGAAGAAAAGGAAAAAAAGGAAAGAAGAAAAAGACACGGAAAGAGAAAGCTAAAGAGGAAAAGTTGAACTCACCCAAAAAAAGAGAGGAAAGGGGAAGAAGAAAAGAAAAGAAAAAATATTTTACAAAATTACAAAATTAACCTCCCTAACGGGTGGCTAACGGGTTCACCCGTTTCGACCCAACATGACCCGTTAGCTTAACGGGTGGCTAACGGGTTCACCCATTTTCAACCCGACCCATTAAGCTCAACCCAAATACTGATAATTTCGTGCGAATTCATATCGTATTAACGGGTCGTGTGCAATATTGTCAGGTGTAGCCAATAGTTGTCATAATGGAGATGGTTTGCATATATTTGTGGTTTTAAGAGACTTGTAATTTTCCCAGAATGACTCAGCCTTGAGAGTTCAATTCATCAAATATCTTTTACTCTTTTGCATATAAAATTGATGCCAATCCATTCAAGATCCACAATACAGCTGCGACTGCATTGCTTACAAATTTGTCCTAAAACCATTATGGAACTCTATTTTGGCGAATGACGAAGACATTAATACAATGGTCTAACATTTGGTTGTTTCCTTCTACGAAAAGCAGTTAATGTAGTGCATGAGTGGGCCGGGAAGGAAACTAGCTATAATCGATAGATATCCCTTTCTCTCTCCTAATTATTTATGTACGATTAATTAGAATATCTCCAAGGGATATGTCAAATACCAAACATCAAATTTAAATTTGATGGCTGATGTGGCAATTTGACATCTGACACAGCTTTACACTCCACCCGATATGTCAAATTAAATTATTATTTTATTACATTTTAGTGTTGATTTATTTTTAATTAAAAAGAAAAGAAAAGAAATAATAAAAAAATATTCATTTGACATCTTGCTTTTGGGATGTCAAAAATAACATCTCAACCTCCAACCTTCATTCCACATCAGCTTTGACACATCGGTTGGAGTGATGTGAGATGTTATTTCTAGCTGTTAAACGTCTATGTGGCACTTTTGACACATCAGTTGGAGATGCTCTTAGAAGTTCATTTTGTCTATACAATTACTTGTCTATCACTCTTATCTTGTGATTTATATTAACAACGGCCACAACTAGAAAGTTAGAACAACTTATTTCAATAGGATTACAGAGCTTAGAGTCGGAGACCGAATTTTAAGTCTCAGACACGTGGCAAGAGGAATTATGCTTTATATTTCAAATAAAACATCATGAGAGAAAGAGGCTTGTTTGTGATGCAGAGAACTCAAGCTTTTGTTGGTTGCTTTTCCAAACGCAAGCCATGTGAACATAAAATAAGCAACCCTTCTCAGTGCGAGTAATCCACTGAAGTGTACGTACAGTGGGTTGTATACAATGTGGCCTAAGGAAAAGGAGATCACTTAAATTGCTATACACACCAAAGAAACCAAGCTTAGAAAAAAGAGAGAGAAGCTTATAAGAAAGTTTGTGGTCGCGGGTTAGCAAGGGATTTGTAGCTCAAGTGATTAATAGTATTTATTCATGCATTGCACCCGAGGTCCTAGGCTCAATTTCCCCTTCCTCATATATTACTTATATTAAAAATAAAAATAAATAAAACAAGAGTTTGTGGTCATACGCGTACACGTAGCACAAGAAGATGATGATCATGTTGTTGTTGTTGTAAGGTATGATGCATTTATGTGACTATTGGCATTAACATTTCCAATATGTTGGTCATGTGGAGGAAACATGAAGTGGTGAGCTGGACTTGTTTTGGTTAATATGCCCTTCTTTCAAAGAGTATGATTGAGCATTGAACTTTTAAACCCACCAAAACTTTATCATTATAAATTAGTAGCATCAAATCACAAATGTCAATATATGTTGCTACAACGTGATCCTACAAAAATCTAGATGTCACTTATAACACTTTTAAGTTGAGCCTTTGAGAAATTACACACAATATTGCTTTGATGATGTTACCAATCAAAAGGAGATCCTAGTAATGGAGTTTAAGTTGGAAAATTGGGCAAAGCACTGTGTACAGCAATGGATCACAATTCGCTCCATCCTATTTATCTATCCATTATCTTAGTGGGCTTCTATTTTACATCCGTAAAATTTGATTTCTACACCCGAATAACATAAACTATTATGACAATTATACTCCTCTTTAAGTTTTTCTAAAATACCTTGAGCTAGCAAATGTTGTACTTTTCAAATTATGATACGAGAGTGTGGAGAAAAAATTTGAGTATGCTGGCATAAATTTCAAGTTTTCTGAACACGACTCGTTTAATAAATAGGTTATATAGGTATTTTAGGAGATTGACCTAAAAATGACCTGAATTTTTACCGTGCTGTTGAACCCGCTAATTTCCCAAGTTATGAATTTCATTTTTTAGATTTATGCACTATGTAGATTGTTTGCGCCTAAATTCTGCACGCTAGCCCACTTAGCCAAGCTGACCCATGGCGACAAACACAATATCGGGCCTTATACTCACTAAAATCGAACCAACTTGTATGGGCCTAAGAATCTGCACGCCAGCCCAATTGGGCTATGGACCCATTAAAATAAAATCGATATAGGCTTAATCAAAGGTAGAGATCAGCCCAGAGATATTGAAGAAGCCCAGGCCAATTTGGGTAATTTCAGTTATTACCATCCAAAAAATCAATTAGTGTTACTGGTAATTCAACTCAACAAAGACCAGCTTCAGTTCGAGCAGATACCCAGCTTCCAATATGTTTTTCAGGAGAACTCGAGGGATGATCACCACCATTGCATCCCGGGCCAGCAGACAAGAAAAAGGAATTTTTCCCACTACCGCCAAAGCCCACGTGAACCCATTCATAAAGCTAAAAGGGGCAGAGGAATTCCAGGGAATTGATCGGGCAGAAAGTGAAGCCAAAAGGAATTAATAATCATGACAAATTGGATTGACAGGCAAGAATACCGCCGAGGTCTCAACAATACAAGCTGGGTTTTACACTAATTAAAGGAGTTTGGCAGCAAGTGACTCTAAGGTGTCAAGGGGCAAAACACTTTTGGAGGGCTATAAATTCAGAAAAATGAGAGTTCAAAGGACAACCTCTCTAATAAAAAAAAATCAACAAACACTCAATCAACAAGAAACTCTCAGTTCAAAACTGACCAAATCAAAGATCTTATGATCTCAAAATCCTTCAAACTCAGAAGCAATCAAGTCATATAGTTGGCAAAAGCCATCATGCCTCCAACAAAACAGGCAGAACTCAGGTTTTCTGACTCCAACTCAGCTCAAAAAAACAACTCAGAGAAAAGCGAGATTTCTCTCTTTGCAAACACGATCCAACTCAGGAGAATCAAGCAGAATTCAGCTTTGTCGTTACAAGGTTCAGTTCATGCCAAATTAAGCAGAACTTGGGTTTTTCACAACATGAAAACCTCAACAAATTTACAAGGACGTTTTGAGCGCTAAGAATTGCCAGAATAGCTCTTGGTTTATTCACAATCAAGCAAAACAGGTACCGTGATGCAGCTCTAGGCCAGCAATCATCAATCCAGCCTTGTCCAGTTTACTCTAGACTGAAGGAATATCAATTCTGCCCATTCGAGCATGCCTCTCCATGGCCAGAACAGATTAAAGCTATGCCAATTTCAACATTGGCATCGAATTTCCAGCTGAACCTCATCAGTTGAAGATACTGATGTGTAATTCCAGGATAAACGTAATCCAGTCCAACCGTTTTGCCAAAAAGGGCAGAAGTCAAAAGTCCAATGTTCTGTCCCATCCAGACTGGCAGTTTTCATTTGTTTTAATATTGCTAAATAGGTAGTTTTGTTTCAAACAGTTTAACTTATTTTCCAGCTTTTATTTTGGCCAGAACTCCCAATTGCTTTTACTGTGAAAAATTATGAAGTCCTCACGAGTCTGAGGCAAGAAAAAAACTTACTTGGGAGATATTTCTCACCCAAATTCACAATTGTTTGATTAAGTTAGTAACTTGGGGCGCAATTTATTACACATTCTAAGTCTGTTAGGGTTTTTAATTGCTAACAGTGGCATGTTCACACACAAAAGAAAGTTGACATGTTGACCACAAATGGTTTATAGGTCAATGAGGATTTTTACCCTACCATCACAGGAAAGGCAAACAAAACGGGTGAAACAAGATTAAATTACATTCATTTAACTTTATTTAATATGATGATGATGTTCATTACTCATCGTACTGAGTAAAAGTATTATCCAAAAACAAAAGGACTAAGAGAAAGGAAAGTGCGATCAGTTGGATATTAGTCAACAGAATCAACTTTTTTGCATGCCTTGGTCCGCCTGGTCTTGATAGTTTGGGGACTGAATTAGCAGGCCATACCCCTCTATTTGGGGCTCAATCACCGCAAGGTTCCCATATATACAAAACTCTCTTTAAAAAGGCATCCCCAATGGTGCAAATTTGGGGCTCTAAAACTTAAAGCCCAACCGTAGTGGTAGCAAAATATATGTGCTTGGTTGAAAGCCCTTGAAACCGAGTGGATCCCGCAAGGAAAAAAGCTGCAGCCCACTTTTTGCAAGTCTCTCACTTGCCTTGCGATTGTACAAAGCCTAATTGCCATTTTTTTATTTTGTCAACAGTAGCTGACCCGGCATGCTAAATCAATTATTCAAAAGTTGTGTAAACAGCCATAACGTCATACCACTTTTTCAAAGGCAACGGCCATATTTCCATGCATGCAATTTAGTTATTTTAAAAATGTTTTATTATTTAAATTCCATTGTACTTTGTTTTATTATTTAAAAAATATTCTAGTTTGTTTAACTTAATGAAATGATTGAATTCAAGAACATTGCAATTTAGTTATTGAATTCTAAACACACAATTTAAATATAAAATTAATGTTGTGCATCTTGTTTTAATTTAACCATGTTGTATCGTATCTATGAAATAAAATGTTGATTTCCAAATCTTGTCCAAATTTTGATTTTTTTTGGTTGAATGTTCACAAAAAAAAAACCTAACATAACATGAACAAACATTAAAGTAAAATAGTTAACAAAAAAAAAAAACCATGTAAATCAAATTACATCATAAAAAAATATAGAGCCCGCCATTAACATAGAGCCTCCCATTGTAGGAGAGATTTCCTTTAAAGCCCCAAAATATCCATTCGAAGCTCTAAATGGGCTCTATAAATCCTTTTTAGAGCCCCAATCATTGGGGATGGCTTAAGGGAAAGTTTGGTGCTTTCTTTTACAAGAGGCGGTTTCTCTTTTACAAGATAGTGGGGTTGCTTGGACAAATGTGGGGAGCATTGTGGAGGATATCAAAGGGTTAATGGCCCATATGGATGTTGTTGATGTTTGTTTCCAACCTCAACAAGGGAATAATGGGCTCATCTGCGAGCACAATTTGGGCTGAAGAAGCGTGTGGGGTCGTGCTGGGATGTTGCTTCTCCTTTTTGGCTGTAGCCTACGCTTGAGCATGATAGGGAAGATTAGGTGCTGGTCTAGTTTGATTGTGTGCAATGGTAATTTTTTACTCGATTGAATTTTCCTCCTTCGGGAGTTTTTTAGAGTAAGATTTTAATGAGACCACACAGTTGCACTGCATTCTGGCTGATTGTATGATATTTATCTGATTATGAATGAAGTCCATTTGCGTTTGATAAAAACAAAAAAACAAAAAAACAAAAAACAAATTTATTTGTAATTGGTTTGTTAAATTCTTTTGGTACACAGGAGAGGGAGAACAGTATGGCTTATTGGGCTGGGAGCTGTGCTTATTGGGGGAATTGCACCAAGTAGGAAGGATTGGCAGGAACCTTGTTTATGGGTCCGGTCGGGTCCAAACACTGATAGTGAAGAAAGGACATGGCACCAATCGCTTCTCTCTATAAAAGCCGAAAGGAGAGAGTCTGACTCCGAAACAACGGCGTATCACAGCTCTTCTCATGTCCGCTGGGCACGCTTTAATTTTTGCCACTCTTATTTTAAAAAACCAAGGTCATGACAGCGAGAAAATACATAAAAGGAGGATGAGGATGACATGAACTTATCTTGCAACTCAAAAGCACCTTGGGCATCCTCAGCCACAAGTCTTGCAAACACCTCAAATAAAAATGATATTGCACCTCAAAACCATAAAATAATAAATAAATAAAAGTAAATTGAATTTAAGGATAAACATTCATAACCGCTTCTCTGCTTATGATTAAGAATGAAGCCATTCCAACTTGAAGCAGAAATCCACTTGATGTAAAATTTAATACTGTTGACTTTTAACAATTTAATACTTGAATTCAACGAAGAATATTACATGGCTAAACAGCATCCTCAGCTAAAAAGCAAGAAAGACATATCTAATCCTAACAAAGTCAAAAGCATCCTCAGCCACAACACAAGTCTTGCAAAGACATTTTTATCATCCTCAGCCACAAGTCTTGCAAAGCTCAAATAAAATGAAATTTTGAATTTAGAAATCTTGGGCATACAAAGCCCTCTGCTTTATCATCTCCGCATCTTTGCCATACAACAGACATATCCCACACTTTTTCACCTCAAACTTCTTCCACTTCGAATAGTCATAATGACCCTGTACGGTGAAGTCAACATTGACCTCAGTAACAAGTTTGTAAAACGCAGTGGGGCTCTCAGCTCCCTTTACAACTTCTTCAAAGACATTATTATACCACCACACAAACACCTCATATAGATATATGCTTTCAAACCCCACAGTATCCCGGCGCAGATTACACAAAGGATGGTTGACTTCAAGGCTTTCACCATTGCTAGTTTTGAAGTTGTACTTGCATCTAATCTGCCTATACCATGGAGAATAGGCAACAACAAGAGATAGAGCGAAACCCAAGAAATCTGTGCTAAACCAATCACGAGGAAGCTCAATCTTTATTGAAGATCCCTCACTTTTATGGCTGAACCAATTTGGAATTTCACTCCCAGAACATCTAATGGCAACGGAAGACTCCTATACCATGGATATCATAGTTATTAAACTCGTGAAAAAAAAAAAAAACTGCTTCAAGAGAAGTGAGTTATACAGACAGTGTGTGTGTGTGTGTGAGGTAGAGAGAGAAAGAAAGAAAGAAAGAGAGACCTGATCTGATTGTTTTGCATAATCTGTATTTGTTGAATAATAGGAATCATTTGAATCATATGCTTCTTCAATTTTGTCTTCTTTAAACTTTGACGACGCAATTGCCATTCGCATTATTCTGAGCTGTGCATCACCCATTATGTTGCTTCGTGCATTCTCATCCAACTTTGGGCAATCATAAAATATATGTTTCTCATGAAGCCCTCGAGAAAATATATATTCTTCCCAACCTTCTGTGATTGCAGTGCTTGAACTTGACACTGTCTTCAGTGACGTGCAACCATCTGCTTCAAGATGTTGCAGCAATGGGGGTAGCTCTGGTAAAGATTCAAGGCTCTTGCAATCGTTGAGGAACAGGCGAGACAGCTGAGCAGCTTGTTTGATGCTTGCAGGTAAGCTCTTAATTTTGGTGCTACTCAGATCTAACTCTTGTAATGATTTTAAGCGAAAGAGGTAATCAGGGACAACCTCAAGGTAATTGCAATCACCGAGAACTAATTTTCGAAGCACAACTAGATTTTCAATTGATGGGGGTACCTCTTTAACCGCTGTGCTTGATAAATTTAGAAACTCCAGATGTTCCATTGCCTCCGAGATTTCTGGGAAGAATTGAAATTTGGAGCAACGACTGAGATTAAGACTCTCCAGAGATTTCAACTTCCAAATGTTCGTTGGGAGACTCACAAGGTTTTTGCAAGCGTCCATATCAATTGCAGTTGTATTCTTGGGAAGCTCCCAAAACTCGCAAAGAGATTTGCAGCCCTCTAGACTAAAAGAACCCGAGAGTTTCAGCTTACAAGTGTTGCTTGGAAGACTCTTAAGGTGTTCACAATCTCTAATATCTAAGTGAGATATTTTTTCGTGAGACCAGACTGATGAAGGCAATTCCTCTATTGCTGTGTAAGATAAAAGTAAGACTTCAAGATTGCATGGCATCTCGGGAAGATTTTTGAGATTTGTGCAGTGCCTAAGGTCAAGATAAGTAAGCTTGCCAAGATGTTGAAAATACGAAGGAATTTCACCCAAACTTTCGCAGCCGCACAGATTTATATGCTCAATATTTAGACTCCGAGAGAGATTTGGGACTTCAGTTAGATGTTCGCATTCACTAAGATCGATCCATTTTAAGTTCACAGGACTCTGTAACAAATTAAACAAGAATAAATAACTTAGCTTGCAGATTATTACTTTCTAGGCCACATGTTATACAAGAACTAAAATAAGCATATACAATATACCTGGTCTTTAGTCCAAAGTTGCACCCCAACATCGCTGGTTGTTATTTCAAGGACAACAAGATTTTGAGCAGAAAATGTTGATGGCAAAGATTCCATAGGATATTTGTTCCATCCAAGATATCTAAGAGAATTGGGAAGATCAAGAGAAACAGTTAATGGACGATAAGTACAGACAATCGATAGCAATCTCAGTCGATACATCTTATCGAAGTTTATATGTTCCGACTCCAAGTGTAGCCTTCCAATCTCAAACCAGTCAAGGTATATGGCTTGAACATCTCCATATCTCTGACAATCCATAGCAAAATATAAATGTAAATATAATATACAAAATTACATTTGTAGGAATAATTTGACTTGTTTATTGTAAATGTGAATATTACTACGTACCTGGTTATTTGTCAACGCTTTATAGACATCATCTGCATTGAACAACCTACTGCCTTGTTTTCGAGCAATGGCCCTACCCATTTCCTGCACCAAATCATGCATCTCTATCCGTTCTTGTGAAAATGATATGAGACACCTATCAATAAGATCATTGATTCCCGCTTCCCCAAAGAAATCACAACTATCTAACATTCTTTCTACATCTTTCCTCAAATAGCCTTTATAAAAACATGCTATATCAAGAAATATCTCCTTCTCATTGTCATCTAATCCATCATAACTTACTCTCAACACTTTCTGGATTTCTCCGATTGGAATTCTTTTCACTTTTTTCCATTGAACTTCCCACTCTTGTTTGCTCTTGCAACCACGGAATGAGGAACCCATAACTTTAAGAGCTAATGGAATGCCCTTAATATAATCCACCACCTCTCTTGACAACTCAGGGTAATCTGTTGTTGGAGACTTATTTCCAAAAGCATGCGAATGAAAGAGCTCAAGAGCTTCATCAGAACCTAATCCCTCAACATTATATATCTTTTCATGGTCAACTTTTTGCTCAAGTAGGCCTTTATCTCTAGCAATTATAATGATTCGACTTCCTTGGCAAAACCGATCATGATCACCAACAAGATATTCTAGGTGTTCTCGAGCATTCACATCATCAAGAACAATGAGTGCCTTTGTACGCCTGAGCCGATCTTGAATATGAGGTGGTATAGACGGAGTGTTGATATTTACATCTTTATTCTTTAATAATTCACGAACAAGTGTATTTCGCAAGTCATTTAGTCCATCCGTTTTTTCTGATTTCTCCCTGACATTTGCGAGAAAACAACAAGCTTCAAATTTAGAGGACTGTCTCTGCCTGTGAAATACAGCATCCGCTAGGGTGGTCTTGCCAATACCACCCATGCCCCAAATACCTACACAGCAAACACTTGGTGAATCCAATAACGACTCAATTTTCTCAATTTTCCTTTGAATTCCAAACAGGCCCCTTAAATCACTTGACGATTCACGATTCAATTTTGTCAAAACATCTTGAACAACTTCCTCAACAAAATCGGCCTCTGTCCTCCTGGCAAATATCGTTTGAAAGACAAACAATAGTAAGTATGACTCAAATGATAGCAAGTAGAAATCGATACAAGTTAGAGATTTAGTATACCCTGTTTTGCTGGAATAAGGAAACCCAGACATATTGGCTGCTTCCTCCAAAGCAGCCCTCCAGTTGGCCACCTCATCCCTACTGCGCTTAAGTGGACGATCTTCAAGTGCATAAGTTCCCTGCTGTTTTCGTACATGTGATGGATCTATGCGATAAAAAATGGGTATAACAATCTGTCCATAGCTTTTCTTGCATCCAAGTATATGCACAAGTTCTTTCAAACACCATGTGGAAGAAGCATAGTCTTTTGAGAAAATGACTAGTGCAATTTTCGATTTCCCGATTGCTTCTAGAAGGGTAGGTCCAATGTCGTCTCCTTTCTCAAGTCTGTTATCTATGTACGTGTCAATGTTCTTCCCAAGTAAAGCCTTGTGAAGATGGCTGGTAAAAGCATCGCGTGTGTCCTCACCTCTGAAACTAAGAAACACATCGTACTTTTCTTGAAGGGGAGCAGGAAAAGGAAGAGAAGAAGAAGATGATGAATTCATATCCGTATCCAAAACCTGCAAACTTACAAGTCAAAACATGCATATGATATATATATATATATATATATATATATGTATAAGAGAGCTAGTAAGTTAGAGACAGTACCTATATATATATATATGTATAAGAGAGCTAGTAAGTTAGAGACAGTACCTCCTCCAGATCAAGAAAGAAATAATATTATATGATTATGAAGACGTTGAAGCTCAGGATGAGGATCGATTCAAGGATGAGATGAGATCTAGAAAGAAGTGGTAGAGCTTATAGCTATATCATGTTTTAGTATTCGTACTAAAAGCAGAACGGAAAAACAATGGAAATTATGAAAAGGAAAAAGTCGAAGCATTCGAACTTATCTTGACTAAGAAAAGCACTGACAAAACTCAGGAAATAATCAGAGATGGAAAAAGAGAAGAAAGACAAGGGCTTATGGGATAATGGGAGTGGCAGCACAAACTTTTGCTTTTGAGTCAGAATTTTTCTTGAGTTCTCAATTCTGGCACCTTCTACAGTGCACCAGGTGCACCCATGCACCATTTGTCCTTTATGATGCTTCCAGATTTTAAAAAAAATTGGTTACCGGTTATACAAGTTATCAAGTTTCCACTTTTTGAAAATGCAATTGCATAAGGGTCATGCAATTATGCCCTTCCTGTTTGGCAATTGGCATATGATTGGATAGTGATTTACAATAGTTTGGATATGAGAGTACCATAACATTGTAAGAGGATCCTAAAACTTATAAGTTACAAGATTTGGGTAGCTGTTTACAAGTTTTTGAACTATGATTACAACATTAGGGTTCACCTAATCCATAGTATTGTAAACATTCAAGTTTACAAGTATAAGGACCCAATTTACCATCTGAATGTTCCCATTTACCCTAATATTGTACTACATGTCTTTATCTTTATAAATTACGATATTACAAGATAATGATGCATTTTACAATCAAATGGAACATAACTGTCCAAAATCGAGTAAAACAAGACCTTAATATAGTAAAAGTTTGTGTTTACACGTATAATGACTCACTTTACTTTCCTAATGTCCCTAGTTACCTTAATATTGTACTAAACGTCATTCTCTTTGTAAATTACGATATTACAAGATTAAGGATGGGTTTTACAATGTTCTGGAACATAACTATCCATAAAAGAGTAATACAAGACCTTAGTATTGTAAACATCCAAGTTTACAAGTATAAGGACCCAATTTACCATCCGAATGTTCCCATTTACCCTAATATTGTACTACATGTCTTTATCTTTGTAAATTTCGATATTACAAGATTAAGGATGCATTTTACAATCACATGGAACATAACTGTCCAAAACCGAGTAAAACAAGACCTTAATATAGTAAACGTTTGTGTTTACACGTATAAGGACTCAATTTACTTTCCTAATGTCCCTAGTTACCTTAATATTGTACTAGACGTCATTCTCTTTGTAAATTACGAAATTACCATAATAAGGATGTGTTTTACAATCTCCTGGAACATAACTATCCTAAATAGAGTAATACGAGACCTTAATATTGTAAACATTCATGTTTACAATACTAAGGACCCAATTTACCTTCCGAATGTTCCCCTTGACCCTAATATTGTACTACATGTCTTTATCTTTGTAAATTTTGATATTACAAGATTAAGGATGCATTTTACAATCTTGTAGAACATACTTGTCCAAAACGGAGTAAAATAAGACCTTAATATAGTAAATGTTTGTGTTTACACGTATAAGGACCCAATTTACTTTCTCAATGTCCCTAGTTACCTTCATATTGTAATACATGTCCTTCTCTTTGTAAATTACGAAATTACCATAATAAGGATGTGTTTTACAATCTCCTGGAACATAACTATCCTAAATAGAGTAATACGAGACCTTAATATTGTAAACATTCATGTTTACAATACTAAGGACCCAATTTACCTTCCAAATGTTCCCCTTGACCCTAATGTTGTACTACATGTCTTTATATTTGTAAAGTACGATATTACAAGATTAATGATGCATTTTACAATCATATGGAACATACCTGTCCAAAACGGAGTAAAACAAGACCTTAATATGGTAAATGTTTGTGTTTACACGTATAAGGACCCAATTTACTTTCTCAATGTCCCTAGTTACCTTCATATTGTAATACATGTCCTTCTCTTTGTAAATTACGAAATTACCATAATAAAGATGTGTTTTACAATCTCCTGGAACATAACTATCCTAAATAGAGTAATACGAGACCTTAATATTGTAAACATTCATGTTTACAATACTAAGGACCCAATTTACCTTCCGAATGTTCCCCTTGACCCTAATGTTGTACTACATGTCTTTATATTTGTAAAGTACGATATTACAAGATTAATGATGCATTTTACAATCATATGGAACATACCTGTCCAAAACGGAGTAAAACAAGACCTTAATATAGTAAATGTTTGTGTTTACACGTATAAGGACCCAATTTACTTTTTCAATGTCCCTAGTTACCTTCATATTGTAATACATGTCCTTCTCTTTGTAAATTACGAAATTACCATAATAAGGATGAGTTTTACAATCTCCTGGAACATAACTATCCTAAATAGAGTAATACGAGACCTTAATGTTGTAAACATTCATGTTTACGATACTAAGGACCCAATTTACCTTCCGAATGTTCCCCTTTACCTTAATATTGTACTACATGTTCTTTTTTTGAAAAAAGGAATGCATGCACGTTTGCACTTTGAAACTTACGGTTTGTCAATTGCATTCATTTGTTTTCAATTTTCAACTCACTGTTTGGCAATTGTATTATTCTTGGTCAGTTTCTAATTTACCGTTTGTCAATTGCATTATGCTCTGTCAATGTCTTAGTGACTGTTTGTCAATTAAATTATTTCCTTTTCCTCCTGGGCGAGCCAATCTATCAGTGGCCTGTCCATCTTATGGTAACTTCCTTTCAAATTAACTCATTCATTCGATTCACATACAACAATAGACGATCATATTTGACATCATTATTGTTTGTACCAAAAATTAAATTTTTGCCTAAAATGGAAGATAATTTGCCATGAACATCAAAATGGCCAAAATATGGCTAGAATCAATTTCCAGCGCTCAAATCAATTTTCGTTCTTCATGAGAGTTGTTCATCTCTATGTCTACTGCACCATATCCAAATTTCGGTATATTTGGACAAATTTGGAATCCTAAGAGCTGAAAACACCAGAAGCATACCAACAATAGCGAAAGCTGAAAACAGTGCAATTCTGGCCTAATTATGGCCCAATTCTGGCCAGCTTCCAGTCCTCAAATGAACCTTCGTCCTTCATGAAAGTTGTTCAGTTGGATGTCTACTATGACATATCCGAATTTGGCGTCATTCGGATAAATGTGGGATCCTCGCGACATCAAACATCAGAAGCATACCAGCAACAGCGATGCACGAAAACAGTGGCAATTCTGGCCTAATTCTGGCCCAATTCTGGCCAGGTTCCAGTCATCAAATGAACATTCGTCCTTTATGAAAGTTGTTCAGTTGGATGTCTACTACGACATATCCGAATTTGGCATCATTCGGATAAATGTGGGATCCTCGCGACATCAAACATCAGAAGCATACCAGCAACTGCGAAAGCTGAAAACAGTGGCAATTCTGGCCTAATTATGGTCCAATTCTGGCCAGCTTCCAGTCCTCAAATGAACCTTCAGCCTTCATGAAAGTTGTTCAGTTGGATGTCTACTACGACATATCCGAATTTGGCGTCATTTACACAATTATTGAATCTTCACAGTATTAATCATGATTTGTGTTCGTGACAGCAGTCTGTGACGACCAGGTCAGTTGCTAAATCAGATTTTCTACTGCTCAACTAGAATTAAGTTCTTCATGAATGTTGTTCCTACTTACGTAGAGATCAAAATATCCTACATTTGCAGCATTGGATCAATCTAGCATCCCCAGTTTATTATGCATCAAGGCATGTTCAGAAGAAGAAACTCAGTGGCTGCAAATAACGGGTGAAACAATTATATACTACGTTTATAGCATCAAACAAGTTACATAAGCTTTGGGGTTAGAAAACTATGTCGAACGGGAATTGAAATCCTATGGAAAACCAAGCCAAAAGGGATGAAAAAAGGCATGGATGCACGTTTGCAATTTCAAACTTACGGATTGTCAATTGGAGTATTCTTGTTCAATTTTCTGCTCACTGTTTGTCTATTGCATTATTCTTTTTCAATTGCCCACTGACTGTTTGTCGATTGCATTATTTCCTTTTACTCTTAGGTGAGCCAATCTATCAATCCCCTTTCCATCTTATGGTAACTTCCTTTCAAATTAACTCATTCAATCCATTACAGAGACCAATGGACGATCATATTTGACATCGTTATATAATTAATTTATAGCATCAAACAAGTTACATAAGTTCACATCTACCACAAAATATATAATCTCACTTATGAACGTATACCACAAAGACAAAATACTCATAATACAATTTATGTTTTCTTCCTTAGCCTTAGCCGCTTACTAATAGGGCGTGGTTCTGGTTTCGGCAAAGTTGTCTTGTATTTTTGTGGTGATGCTTTGCCTTTCCCTTTAATTGCAGCTGCTTTTTCTTCGGAAAATTTAAAACTCACATACATGAAGGGTAGACAATCCTAGGATAGTAAGCATGAGAGAGGAGGTAATAAGCAGGGCTTCCTATGTACATGTACACATGATGAATGAAAATCAAGCAATTCATAGAAAATTACAGCACTCTTTCTGAAATACAACACCAAGTGAACATCCAATTGTCAGTTAGTAAGAGAAGGCACAAGGTCAGCAAAAAATTAGAGAGACTAAAAGGAAACTAAAGAAACTAACAGAGGCTTTTATTGTTTGGTTGTTATGTAGCTTTCATTAAAACCCCAAAAAAGAGGCAACCTTCACACGCATTTAGTAGAATACTGACAAGAAGAAAAAAAAAATCAATCATAACAAGCTTCCAAAGATTATATTCATAAATCAATGGGGCTACAGGAGGATGAGAAATCCGCACAACCCATCCCACACGACCAAGACTACAAACAAAAGCAAAAAAACCACATAAAAAAGAAGAATCCGGGCTAAACAAAGGCAAACAAAGCAACACTCCAGAGCCCAGAAATAAATAAATAAATAAATAAAGAGACTTAAGACTGCCATCATAGCACATTCAGGAATCTGAAATACAAAAACAAGATGCAACTTGTAGACACAAGAACCAACTCAGAAAAAAAAAATCAATTGGAAAAGAAAAAAAAACACCAAAAATTGATGAATGCAGCAGTAAACTCAAAATTAAACTAACATTACCAAATCTACATCTAGTTCAACACTAATATGAAATCCTCACATTGTCTCCAAATTAATGGTCAAAATACAAATTAAAAAGTTGAAAACCTGCACAGACCATAGCCCAATATTAAAACCTAAAACTTACAATATAAATTAGAAAACTCAAACCTTGAATAATTAAAATTATCTTTTGGCATAGGGAGTGATGCCCATAAGGATGCCCATTACTAAACTTTCTGGCTAAGATGGTTTCAGTTTAACAAAATTGAAACCCTAAACTTTCTATTTCAAAGGATGCCCATCACTCACAAATTTGTGCCCACTTAGTTTGGTGCTCGTATCTAAGAGAGAGAGAGAGAGCAAGCCAAAGCTATAGAGAAAGATAATCGAGTGAGGGAGGGAGAGTGAAGGCTGAAACGATTGAGAGAGAGAGAGAGAGAGGGAGACTAGGGGTGGTTTGATCGGTTCATAATTGTATATCATTTTGTACCCTTCTAGCTTATGATTTGGTTATGTTTTTGAGTTAAACTTGTGCTTTTAATCCTTTTTGTGTTTATCTTTCAGTTCATTGAGCTTTAGGTAATAATGAGGGCTTTGGATAGTAAATGATGCAATCCATGCATGTTAGGGCCTAATTTGGATGAATGGATGAAGAGCTTAAAGACAAACTCAATTTTGGCTACAGTCCCCTGCCAGCCCAGTTTCGTAGGTCATATTGCAAGCTTTGTTTCAGCAACCTACATAGCTCGGATGAGGCCACATTCTTCATGAAAGTTGTTCCAATTGGTGTATACTATAACATATCCGAAATTCAGCCCCATTGGATAATTGTGGAGTCTGTTACCTAGAAAACACAGAGCCATGCTCAGGATGGATTTTATCTGCGCGCAAAATGAGTTAGCAATTTGTTTTGGCCTTAACTTCCTCCTCCGACCTTGGATTGGCCCAAATGATATATGGCTGGAAAGAAGACATTCTGAACTTCAAGTTTGAGTGCTTAAAGTCTTAATTTGCTTAAGGGAAGCCCAATTCGTAAGCCCTTGAAGTTGCTGGTCATGCTGACCTCAGGATGAGCTATTATTTCTGGTTGGAAGCTTGGTCATGGTGACATGAAGATGAGCTAGGGCTGCTGGTGGGATTTATTAGTGAAGTGCATCAACCATTTCAGATTTTATAATGGAAGTGTTGTATGCATTAGTGAAGTGCATCAACCATTTCAGATTTTATAAAACAAAGTGTTGTATGCATTAGCCATACTTAATTCAGATTTTCAGCTTCCTTAGGCCTATATATAGTGAGGTTTCCCAAGCTTGTAAACACACCCCAAGGGGGGGAGCTCTCAAACACTTCTCTAGAGCTCCCTTCCCTTCTCTCCCTCAAATTCTCTTAGTTTCTCTTTCTAGTTTTCAATTGTTGTAATGAAATCTTTTGTGTTGAAATTTTCCTTAAGTTTTTCCAAGTTCTACTTAATTTTCATTGTTATGTAAATTCTTTTCTTTAGTTTCAAGTTTGATTAGTTTCCAAGTTTCAATTATGATTTTTGTTCTTATTCATTATGCTTATAAGTTAATATGCTAGTTTGAATGATTGATCACCATTTAGGCTTGCATGTTAGCTATCTTGGTTTGAATTAAGAGTAGACACCATGCTTTAATTCGAATTGAACTATGAATAGGAAGAGTATGTATGGACATTCGACAACAGGGATTAGATACATGCTTGGTTGTTTAAATTGTTCTTCTATGCTTAATGGGTTCCTAATGCTTAATTTTAGGTTAGACAACAAATGATCAAATTAGGGAATTAGGAACACAAGGTTATGACCAAACACCATGGCTTAATCATACTTTAGCTAGAATCAATCCGTTAATCTAATTGAACTTGGGAACTTATTTGCTTGAGTTATTTCTTCCTTGTTTTATTTATTTCCTTTCTTTTTCATTTCTGTTTTGTGTAGGGAAACTAAATTGGATCATTCAATCACCAATCCTCGTGGGATCGACCTCGCACTTACATACGCTATACTACCGAACGGCTCGTGCACTTGCGAGTATCACAAGTTGAGGATGCAACTGAATCCATTTTGGTGCAGCTGTATCTACACAACAAGTTTGTGGCGCCGTTGCCGGGATCGGTAACATTGTTTGATTCTATTTGGCTTTCCTACTTTATTTTATTTGTTTTTCTTAATTAGACAATTTCTTGTTTTAAAGTTAATGACGTTAATGGACAAGTTGTGTTTGTAGTCCAACAGAAAAGGACAATTGCCCAACAAGCAAGAGAACTGGGTTTAAGTCCCAGCTTACACAACCCATTGGTGCTTGTTACTTTGAAGCATGAAATTGGATGTGTGTTGATTTTCCTTTTCATTTTAGTTTTTATTTCCTAATCTTTTAACTCTGTTTCAAGTTTTCTATATTTGTTTTAAGCAATTTATGACAGCTTAATAAAAATGGAGAGAGATGGCAACCTCAATCATAAGAATGGGAAGTGTGGAGCAGTGGGAGAAGTCGCGACCTCCAAGTGCATCCATGCTCGACTTAATCGCTTCAAGGGGGAGCATTTCAATCCTTTCTCTTCTTTGAATTCTGTTTATTTTCGTAGTTGTTTTTGCCTTTTGGTCCACGCTGAGTTCTTTGTTTTTCTATGCTGAATCCAACCATATAAAGAACGTAAAATTTGGACTTACGGTTGGAAAGTTATAGCCTAAAAACTGAACAGAGGTCGAAGCTGAAAAACATAGAAACGAATCTGTCCAAATGGTGATAAACGGGTGATAGAAAGTGCTGTTTGTTTTTTTTCTTTGGTTTCTTGGTTTGTTTCCTTTAGTACAACAATTTATGTTGTTTGTTTGAATTTGTTTACAGTACTTAGTTCATTTTTGTTTGTGGTTTGTTGTTTCATTTTATCTTAATGTGTTTTTGTTTCTTATCTTAAAAATTTAAAAAAAAAAAAAAAGATTTTTCATATGAGCCGACTTATGGTAACCCCAGTGAGCACTTCCGTTAATACAGTGTCTAGGAGTTCTTTAGGCGACACCTTCGGTGTCTAAGAAGTTTGGGTTTTAAGCGGGACCATTGTGACCCCTCCAACCTTCCCGGATCCCTGGCTGTGTTTTTCTGAGGCCCTTAACCTGGTCATCCGTGAGTTGCTTGTATATTCGTGTGTTTTTAAATTAAGTTTTCTTTATTTTCTTTGTTTTCTTTTCTGTTGAGTCTTTGTTTTTGTTTTGTTTCTGTTTTTGTTTTGTTATGTTAGTTTATTTATTTACGTGGTATGGTTAGTTAGTTTATTTCTGAGTGTTAAAACACTTTTTTTTTTATATTTCAAACATTGCATAAAAAAAAAAAAAGAAACACAAAAACAAAAATAAAACAAAAATAAAAACAATAAAAATAAAAAAACAACATCATCATCTTCTTCATCATCTTCTTCATCTCCATCATCATCATGGCTTGCCTCTATTTTCTCGCACTTGTAGAATCTCCAGCAGCTCCACATGGTCCTCATTTTTTCTCTCCAGTGCTTCCACGTGCTGATTGGCAAGGAGAGCCGCTTCTGGAGTCCGCCACCATAGCCTTCAAGGAAGCTATTTCCTCGCTCATCGCGGCACACTCCCTTGTCCTCGCCAGGAATCGCATGCCCAAATTGGTAGCGGAGACCGCATGGAGCACAGTTAAATTGTGGGACTCCTCTACCGCTGCCTTATCAGACCTCTGTGCCACATGCAGATGATCTGTCGGAGTGAGCTTGCTGCTAATCATGCCTCCTAGCAGCACTGCTCTGTTCGACAGTGCCTCAGAAAAGTTCGGTATTGCCTCAGCAAAGTTTGAAGCCGTGCCGTGATGATATGAAGAGTTTGGAAAGACAGTGTTTGGAGGAGCCCTTGTCTGGGCATTCGGTGGTGCAAGTGAGAGCTCAAGGTTGAGATCATCAAGGTGAGTGCATGAGGATGCCATTTTTTTTGTTTCTGGATTTTTTGATGTTTTTCCTTGAGTTGCAGGAAGAAATGCTGGGTATCATCCGCTTGCAGAGGTGTGGTTTAAATAGACATATGCTGATGAGAGAGAGCCAACACCATTTCGGATTTCCCGGGCGTGCTCGACCTAATCGCTTCAAGGGGGAGCACCTTTACTTTACTTTTTTTTTTTTTTTTTTTTTTTTTCCTCCGTGTTTTCTGGTGTTTAATGTTTTTGCCCGTTACTTTCATTTTCTAGTGCTTTGTGTTTTTGCCTTTCCCTTTCGGCTATCATCTTTGTCTTATTTTAGTTAGGGAAATGTGTTTTCTTTTCCGTTTGTTGTCTTTGTTTTATTTTAGTTGGGAAGTGTGTTTTCTTTTTCTTTTTTCTTTTTCTTTCTGCAACCTTACTCTTTTATTTCCGAAACAAAATAACGAAAATACAAAAACAACAAAATAAAATAAAAACAACAAAATAAAATAAAAACAACAATAATGCAGGAGGAACTCATTTCTTCTCGGTGCTTGGTGTCTCGACCATTGGAGCTTTGAGTTTGGCCCTCTGGCTGTCCTCTTCGGGGCTTCACGCACAGCTTCTTGGGGCTCATCACTTGAGCTCCCAAAGATCGTAATCTTAGCTTGAGCGTAACTACTCTCACGATCTGCTTGTTTGCGTTTACCCGGTCGGTCTAGGTCTTCCAGCTGTTTTCGCATGTCGCGAGAGTACAACTCTACCATCTTTGATAGGTTTCTATTCTCGTCCCGCAATACTTCTAGTTGGTGTCGATTCACCTCCACTATCCTTGACCTCTCCCTTTTCAAGCTTTTTATAGCAGTCTGACACTCCTCAACCATACTTCGCTCCGCCGCCAACTGACCTTTCAGCACCTCTACCTCATGGGACTTCGCAGTAGGCGATGACCCAAACTTGCGACTGTTGCCGTACTCTGCACGCTCAGTGCTAGGGCATCGCTCACGACCCGGTTGTCATCCCTTGTCCCCAGAACACGTATATCTTTAGGGGTCACTAAATTTCTAGCCACTCCAATGGCAACATCGTTGTCCAGGAGTATGAGTCAGTGACCGTCCACAGGCCCCGTGCGGAAGCAAAGTAGGCATCCATACTGCTGCCGCCGCGCTTGGCCTCGTGTCTAGAGTCGGTGGAGCTAGGTTGAGATCCAACGAAAATGGGTAGTTAGAGGCCATTTGATTTCTCACTCTCTTTTCTTCTTTCTTTCTTTTCTCTTTTGTGTGTTTCTGAGTTTGTGTTTTTTTTACCCTTTCTTTTTACCTTTTATAGACTTAGTTTGCTAAACCCTAGCCGTTGCGGTTTCTGAGTTCTGTGCGGCCCTTACGGCTTATCTCTATATGTCGCCGCACCCGTTTCCCAACCCCCCTTAATTGCATTTTCACCTTTCACCACCTTCTAGTGAAAAAGTTGTCCCGCTTCACCCAAGAAGCCAATAATTCTGGCTTGGGGGATGTGACAGCGCTTCTTCTGCGGCGACACGTCCCTCACCCCTTTCACCCGTGACTTCCCAGGAACCAAGGCATCAGGGACCACACACTTTCTTTTCAGAAATCCCGCCTTTGCGCTCCCAATTCAAGTTTCATTTTATTTTTAAAAAATAATAATAATAATAATAACAAACTTGTGGGCTTCAAGATTTCATTGTGGGTCGGGTTTTTACCATTGTTTTGGTTTCAAAGTGGGTTAAATTCACCGTGGTTTGTGTTTCGAAATTGTGGGCTTTGGGCTTCAAATTTTTTTTTTGGGTTTCAGAATTGTGTGATTAGGGTTTACCTGTTTCATTTTTTGTTTGTTTGTTTGTTTGTTTTGTAATTTTTATTTTTGTAATTATTTTATTTGTGTATTTTAATTCTTGTGTGTTTTGTGATTTATATTTACTTTAGTACCTTTCATTTCTTGCTATGACATTGCTTGTTCCTAATTTTTAAACATTGAGGACAATGTTCATTTCTAGGTTTGGGGGTATTGGAGTTTAGCATGTAAATTTGATTTTTTTCCTTAATTTAATTTAATTTTTTTGCTTGTTTTTATTTTTATTTTATTTTATTTGAGTCTTGCTTTTATTTTTATTTTGATTTTATTCACTTTCCGAACACATTTGATGAGATTGTGATAAATGTTTGCATGACTTAAATGAAAATTGGATTTCATTTTTTTTTAGTGTTTTTTTTCTTTATTAAAAAAAAAAAAATTAAAAAAAAAAAAAAAAATTTAATTTGGCATTGTTCTAACATGATATGCTTGAAACCTTCTTTAAACTTGCCATTTGTTTCATAATTTTCCAATTAAAGGATTTGCATGATCTAAAGAATTGTATGAAGCATAAATTAGACTTATATAACCAACCATATAAAGTGAACTTTTGAGCCTTGTACTTCAATTCATGAGTGTTATATACATACTCTTATTTTCTTGTCATCAAAGTTGTTGTTTGATCTCATTATTCATTGATTTGGTTGAACACTTAAAAGTCATTCATTCTTATGCAATTTGATTTCATGACATTTAAGAAGTGATATTAAGGCCCTCTTTGGATCGTTTGTGCCTTTCAAGCTAACTTTATGCATGCTTAAGCATGATTTTCCATTGTTAACCATTTTGAGCCTACATGTAAACCTTTTCTTTCATTTACCAATTTTATTTCCTCGCCTTAGCCCGAAAAACAAATATTTACCTTTCTAAGGAACTCATGAGCTTTAATTGGGATGTGTTTTTCATACTAAGTTTGGGAATGGGTGTTACATTTCGAAGAAAAAAAAAAAATCACACAATTGGTGAAAGAAAAGAGAAAATTTAAGTGGTGGTTGATTGAAATTTCATTTTTGGGCCTTCAAAATAAATTGGTGTTTGTTCAATTAAAGGAAAGGAGTATCAATCAATGTAAATGAAGGTATAAGGAGTTTTGATCATGTAAAAGAAAAAAAAATCTAATCGTGATGATTCGAAGTCTTGTAAACAATTGTTTTATGCTCTTACATTGCGAGTTCCTTGGACTTTGTATTATCCATACCTTTCATTTCTTACTCACCTTACACCCTTGGCCCCATTACAACCTATACTAAAGACCTAAATTGATCTTAAATGTCATGTGGTTGAATTGCATCCATTTTTCTACTTTTAAGTGTTTGGCATCCTTCTTGAGATCATATTAATGCAAGTTCTTCATTTTCCTATTTTGAGTTAAGTCCCTTATGATTTAACTCTAATCTCATGTTTATAATTGAGTGTTGCATTGTAGCCCTCTTCTGAGTGATTCATTTGTGAGAGGACAACTTCGGTGAGATTTGAAGTAGCATTTGTGCTTGGTATGATTTTTGAAATTGTGTGAAAACTAAGATTGGGGAATTTGTTGCATTTGGCTATCACACTAATACACTTTGAACATGTTATGTTTTGAACTTTGCCGCCTTGTAAATAATGTCTAAAATTAAGCTTTTAAACTTTTGAGTCATGTGCATGAGTCATTTATCTTCATAAAATGTTCGGAAAAATTGTTTTGAGTTTTTATTTATTTATTTTTATTTTTATTTTTGTTTTGTTTTTGTAATTATTTTTGTTTTTGTTTTTTATTTTGCTTACGGACTAACAATCTTTTAAGTTTTCTAATTACCTTGTTTTACAGAGTCAGTAAAACGTTTGTGGGTATCTAATCTGTTAAACCCTCAGGAGACACAACTCCTCATACTAGGGATGCCTAGAGGTTTAAAGGCTTGTTGCATATGCTCAATGCAATCGAGTTACCTACGAAAGTGGTCTAGTTAACTTCTTGTTTGTTTTTATCTTTGTTTTCCTTTTGTTTTGCTCGAGGACTAGCAAAATCTAGGTTTGGGGGTATTTGATCGGTTCATAATTGTATATCATTTTGTACCCTTCTAGCTTATGATTTGGTTATGTTTTTGAGTTAAACTTGTGCTTTTAATCCTTTTTGTGTTTATCTTTCAGTTCATTGAGCTTTAGGTAATAATGAGGGCTTTGGATAGTAAATGATGCAATCCATGCATGTTAGGGCCTAATTTGGATGAATGGATGAAGAGCTTAAAGACAAACTCAATTTTGGCTACAGTCCCCTGCCAGCCCAGTTTCGTAGGTCATATTGCAAGCTTTGTTTCAGCAACCTACATAGCTCGGATGAGGCCACATTCTTCATGAAAGTTGTTCCAATTGGTGTATACTATAACATATCCGAAATTCAGCCCCATTGGATAATTGTGGAGTCTGTTACCTAGAAAACACAGAGCCATGCTCAGGATGGATTTTATCTGCGCGCAAAATGAGTTAGCAATTTGTTTTGGCCTTAACTTCCTCCTCCGACCTTGGATTGGCCCAAATGATATATGGCTGGAAAGAAGACATTCTGAACTTCAAGTTTGAGTGCTTAAAGTCTTAATTTGCTTAAGGGAAGCCCAATTCGTAAGCCCTTGAAGTTGCTGGTCATGCTGACCTCAGGATGAGCTATTATTTCTGGTTGGAAGCTTGGTCATGGTGACATGAAGATGAGCTAGGGCTGCTGGTGGGATTTATTAGTGAAGTGCATCAACCATTTCAGATTTTATAATGGAAGTGTTGTATGCATTAGTGAAGTGCATCAACCATTTCAGATTTTATAAAACAAAGTGTTGTATGCATTAGCCATACTTAATTCAGATTTTCAGCTTCCTTAGGCCTATATATAGTGAGGTTTCCCAAGCTTGTAAACACACCCCAAGGGGGGGAGCTCTCAAACACTTCTCTAGAGCTCCCTTCCCTTCTCTCCCTCAAATTCTCTTAGTTTCTCTTTCTAGTTTTCAATTGTTGTAATGAAATCTTTTGTGTTGAAATTTTCCTTAAGTTTTTCCAAGTTCTACTTAATTTTCATTGTTATGTAAATTCTTTTCTTTAGTTTCAAGTTTGATTAGTTTCCAAGTTTCAATTATGATTTTTGTTCTTATTCATTATGCTTATAAGTTAATATGCTAGTTTGAATGATTGATCACCATTTAGGCTTGCATGTTAGCTATCTTGGTTTGAATTAAGAGTAGACACCATGCTTTAATTCGAATTGAACTATGAATAGGAAGAGTATGTATGGACATTCGACAACAGGGATTAGATACATGCTTGGTTGTTTAAATTGTTCTTCTATGCTTAATGGGTTCCTAATGCTTAATTTTAGGTTAGACAACAAATGATCAAATTAGGGAATTAGGAACACAAGGTTATGACCAAACACCATGGCTTAATCATACTTTAGCTAGAATCAATCCGTTAATCTAATTGAACTTGGGAACTTATTTGCTTGAGTTATTTCTTCCTTGTTTTATTTATTTCCTTTCTTTTTCATTTCTGTTTTGTGTAGGGAAACTAAATTGGATCATTCAATCACCAATCCTCGTGGGATCGACCTCGCACTTACATACGCTATACTACCGAACGGCTCGTGCACTTGCGAGTATCACAAGTTGAGGATGCAACTGAATCCATTTTGGTGCAGCTGTATCTACACAACAGGCACGGTATGAGATGACATGGGATGAAGGTTCATCCCAGTGTTAATCCCGAATGAGAGGAGGAATCGGTACGGGATGACACGGGATGGGAGTTTTTGAAAACACGTTCAAATCATACCGGACCCAAACGGGATCGGTATGATTCGGTATCAATGTTGATACCGTAAATAATCTGCAAATTTTCAAGTTCAATCAAATCTAAAAATCAAATGGCTGTTACAAGAGTTCAATCAAATCTGCAAATTTTCAAGTTCAATCAAATCTGCAAATTTTCAAGTTCAATTAAATCTGAAAATCAAATCTAATAACAAACAAAACAATCAATCAAGAGTTCAAGTTCAAGGCATGTCCCTTTCCCTTTGGATCTACACCAAATGTGTTTGTCCTGGTGGCAAGGCTTCAGTACTTGCATATTCTGCAAAAAATAAATCCACACATGTTCAACAGTCTCAAATTAAACCGTCTATTTAATATTTTTGTATTGGTTGGAAAGAATTTAACAAACTAAGTGCTTATTGATCGGTGCATATTTACATATCATTTTGTACCCTTCTAGCTTATGATTTGGTTATGTTTTTGAGTTAAACTTGTGCTTTTAATCCTTTTTGTGTTTATCTTTCAGTTCATTGAGCTTTAGGTAATAATGAGGGCTTTGGATAGTAAATGATGCAATCCATGCATGTTAGGGCCTAATTTGGATGAATGGATGAAGAGCTTAAAGACAAACTCAATTTTGGCTCCAAGTCCCCTGCCAGCCCAGTTTCGTAGGTCATATTGCAAGCTTTGTTTCAGCAATCTACATAGCTCGGATGAGGCCACATTCTTCATGAAAGTTGTTCCAATGGGTGTGTAATATAACATATCCAAAATTCAGCCCCATTGGATAAATATGGAGTCTGTTACCTAGCAAACACAGAGCCATGCTCAGGATGGATTTTATCAGCGCGCAAAATGAGTTAGCAATTTGTTTTGGCCTTAACTTCCTCCTCCGACCTTGGATTGGCCCAAATGATATAGGACTGGAAAGAAGACATTCTGAACTTCAAGTTTGAGTGCTTAAAGTCTTAATTTGCTTAAGGGAAGCCCAATTCGTAAGCCCTTGAAGTTGCTGGTCATGCTGACCTCAGGATGAGCTATTATTTCTGGTTGGAAGCTTGGTCATGGTGACATGAAGATGAGCTAGGGCTGCTGGTGGGATTTATTAGTGAAGTGCATCAACCATTTCAGATTTTAAAATGGAAGTGTTGTATGCATTAGTGAAGTGCATCAACCATTTCAGATTTTATAAAACAAGTGTTGTATGCATTAGCCATACTTAATTCAGATTTTCAGCTTCCTTAGGCCTATATATAGTGAGGTTTCCCAAGCTTGTAAACACACCCCAAGGGGGGGAGCTCTCAAACACTTCTCTAGAGCTCCCTTCCCTTCTCTCCCTCAAATTCTCTTAGTTTCTCTTTCTAGTTTTCAATTGTAGTAATGAAATATTTGTGCTGAAATTCTCCTTAAGTTTTTCCAAGTTCTACTTAATTTTCATTGTTATGTAAATTCTTTTCTTTAGTTTCAAGTTTGATTAGTTTCCAAGTTTCAATTATGATTTTTGTTCTTATTCATTATGCTTATAAGTTAATATGCTAGTTTGAATGATTGATCACCATTTAGGCTTGCATGTTAGCTATCTTGGTTTGAATTAAGAGTATACACCATGCTTTAATTCGAATTGAACTATGAATAGGAAGAGTATGTATGGACATTCGACAACAGGGATTAGATACATACTTGGTTGTTTAAAATGTTCTTCTATGCTTAATGGGTTCCTAATGCTTAGTTTTAGGTTAGACAACAAATGATCAAATTAGGGAATTAGGAACACAAGGTTATGACCACACACCATGGCTTAATCATACTTTAGCTAGAATCAATCCATTAATCTAAATTGAACTTGGGAACTTATTTGCTTGAGTTACTTATTTCTTTCTTCCTTGTTTTATGTTCTTTGTTTTTGTTTCTATTTTGTGTAGGGAAACTAAATTGGATCATTCAATCACCAATCCTCGTGGGATCGACCTCGCACTTACATATGCTATACTACCGAACGGCTCGTGCACTTGCGAGTATCACAAGTTGAGGATGCAGCTTAATCCATTTTGGTGCAGCTGGTATCTATTACGCAACACTTATGGCCTAAAATTTTTAATGATAGTAAATTAATGCACAATTTATCTGCTTATGAGAAAACAAACCATGTGGGCAAACTGGTGTAGGGAAGGACAGTTGTGAAAATAAGGAATATGGTGAGAAGTGAAATGCATATTTGCTTAGATTCATCCTTGAATACAATTCAGCAAGTAAATTCGGTCTCTTAGATACCATTTTTTTTATAACATTTCTCACAAAAACTAGATTGGGTAAGCGAATTCAACATAATTAAATGAACTCATCCACAACAAAAGAAATGATTATTACATGGCTCATGGGCAGCATCCAAATAACTACGCAGCTTAATATCAACGAACTGAAATGGGTTTAACTGGGAATGAAAAATTAATAGTACCTAATGCTTGGTCAGACGCCTTCTGATGGCCCTGGTCTTCTTTGGGCGCAAATCCAGAGGAAGAAACTTCTTGTTCTTGTAGACTTCCCTTAGAGCCGCTTTTTGCTTCTGGGAAATCACTGTCAACACCTGTGCTATTGAAAGCCTCACCACCTTGCTGAAACCACAAACACAAAATTGTAAAAAGAATTCATAAATCAACAATTCAACATATAAAAATTATAGAGAGAGAGAGAGAGGGTACATTTTGGAGAGCTTGTTGGGAGCTCCACCGGTGACCTTGGCGACTCGGAGGAGGGCAAGCTCTGCCTTCAGATCCTTCAGTTGACCCAAAAGCTCTGCCTTTGTCTTGTTTCTGAGCTCGTGGACCTTGATCCTCGCTTTTTTACATAAAAAAAAAAGTTCACAACAATGAAAAATTAGAACGACCCAGATTCAGTTGAAGAAGATAGATATATTATGAAATATGAATACCTGAGAAGGACCATGAGATATAGAGATTACAGAGACAATTAGGGAGAAGAAAGAGAGAGATACCTGAGAGGAGATGAGCTGTGTTCGTCGCGCTGTCTCGTCGTCACAGAAGGAGGAGAGGAGCTGCTGTGGAAGGAACTCGAAGGGAAAGAAATGAAAAACCCAACCCTAAACTTGAAATGTCTCTTACTGAGAGAGCAAGTATTTTTTATTGGTTTTACCTACAGCAACCAATTTAACCGGTAACCAACAATCAACGCTTTGGATTACCCCACATGCCCCAGCTACTCATCCAATGGTCTATAATAAATAGCGCATCAGTGCGCCTTGCGCATTGTAGAATTTTCCCTCAATTCTAGCTAAAGTGACAATAGGCCCCCCTTCCCTCTTAATGCGCTTTTGAGTTCACTTCTAACGGGAGTGACAACACGTTACACAATAGGACCACCTTACAAGTCGTACTAAGTTAGAAGACAACACTCATACTCTTCTTTAATTGCATATGAAATCTAAGTATCTTATTAATTCAATCTAATCCTCTATATCAAATCATAATTTACATTGCTTACCAGTTTAGCCTATTTGGAGAGTGCCCAAACCAAACCAAACCAAACTAAACTATTCGACCAAAATATAAATAAAGCCAAACTAAACTATTCGACAAAAGAAAATATATCGGCTTTGATCTACAAAGCCCTCTGCTTTATCCCACAAAGTCATAACTATGTGTGCATATAGTCAACATCTTTGCCATACAACAAATATTCCACACTTTTCCGAATATATAATAGTAATAAATAAATAAAAGTAGAGCAATGTATCCTAGTTTTTTATTTAAAAAATGAGATGTGAGCAATGACCATCTTCTTTTGACCCCATAGGCAACAATTGTACTAGTTCAGACTTGACTATATGCACACAAAGTTACAAAAACAATCCAGCAAAATCATCGAAGCTTAAAAAAAGTAGAGAAGAAATAGCCCAAGCACTTTCCGCGAAGAAACTGTCATGCATCTTGCATCACGCATGCATTCAAACAAAAGAAAATGGTATATAAAAATTACAATATCCGAGACGTGGCCGACAAGCCACAGTGGACGCATGAAAATATAAATTAAAGTAAAATATTACTTGCATAAAAAAAATTAAATTAAAATAGAAGAATGCTAGCAACCTTCTCCTTAATTTTCTCTTTTGGACCTTCTCCATTCTCCTCATGACAAGTGTCATTTTCTTTACACTTAAAACAATATCATTAATGCATCACACAAGTTAGTTTTTGTTTTCTAAGTTTACCCTTTTAAAATGTATCGGCCTTTATATTTCCTTCAATTTATCCAAATTTTGTAATAATTTCTTTAGCACATTTGTTAAAAATTAAATAATAATAAATAAATAACGTCATTTAAAAAAAAAATTAATAAAGTTTGTTTCATGACATTGTTATCATTTATTATTTTGTTTTTAACAAAACACACGTTCTCTTTGGAAAAAAAAAATTAAAAACAACTTCAGTTTTTATTTTCTTATTTAACTTTTTAAAAAGGTGGTAAGAAAGTTGTAAAAAAGTTAGTTTGTTATTAAAAAAATTAATACATTTAATAAGGGTAAACTTAGAAAACAAAAACTTGTTTGTGCGGTGTATTAATGACATTGTTTTAAGTGTAAGGAAAGTGACACTTGTCATGAGAAGAAAGAAATAGGTCCAAAAGAGAAGGTTGCTAGCATTCCCCTTTAAAAAAATGGACGCATGAGTTAAATGTAACTACCAAAGTAGTCGAGAGAATGTCCACAGTGGTGGCTTCCCCAATCCCCCGTTTGACACCCAGGTTCAAAATCCTAAGGGTTTCTTTTTTTCGAATGTAACAAAAAAAATGTAACTACCAAGTCATACTAAAGTAACTCTGTCACTTCCATTATTTACAAAATTGCCATCTAAAAACTCTCTGACGATCTAAAATCGAATAGAAATAATTGAAGCTATAATTAAAGCAAATCTGATATTTGAGATGAATGGGGTTCTCCTTTAAGAAGAAAGAGAATCTGATATTGTTAATTAAGTTTCCCCTGGGATCCTGTTAGGCGAGGGAGAGAGAGAGCTACAAAGGTTTGTTGCCCTGCTTGTTTAGAATGAAAGAGAATAAAAAGCAGTTGCTTGCAGAGGCAGGACAATCCAGGAAAATCTAAATCATAAGAGAGATATAAAAAATAAACAAAAAATGAAAAAAAGGGTAGAAGTGAAATAATTACCCAACACTTTCGGCTGACAAAGCTATTGGGAGACACAATTTTTTTATTTTTTTTAGTACAAGATATAAGGAGAGTGGGGCTTACACAAATATTCATTTGGTGTCTAAGTTTACACAAATCTTTTGATACTATGGCCCTTTGAAAAACTAATGGTCGAAAAACGTAAATAATTTGACCTGAAAAAAATATAAATAGAACTTCAGTGGTAGTTAGAAAGAAAAGTCTTCATCGTAAATAGAACTTCAGTGGTAGTCTTCAACATATATAGATAAAAGGAAAGTTTAAAAATTGGACGCATTGATAGACATGGGCTTAGTCTAATTGGCTAAAACTTATGTGTTCCTCACTCATCAGTAGAATTCGAATCCCTATCCAAGTATTTAGATTAGATTTTATTAAAATATCGCTTGAATAAAAAAAAATTTTAAAAAAAAACTGGACGTATGGATTAAATGTAACGACCAAGTCTTATTAAAGTAATTATGTAAGTTCCATTATTTACAAAATTGTCATCTTCTTTAGTGATCACCCTAAGAAATTTCACTAATGAGGATAGACTACAACTTTGATTTACCAATGAAACCCCCTTAAAACACTACCCTCACAATCTGTTTCTCTCACACTTTGATGCACTTGTGAACTCTCTCACACTTCTCTCGCAATCACTTCACTTAAGCTCTTATTGCTCCCTTGCATCTGCTCCTCTCAAAACATGTTTCACTTAAATTGCTCCACACACCATAGAAACCTAAAAGCATTGAATTATTTTTTGTTTATACAAATGAGTCTAAAAAATTATAAATTAATCCTACCTTCCACCTAACGCAACAAGATGATCATGTTGTTGTATTTGTCAACAAAAAAAATGTTGATGCTAGGGTATGATGTATTTATGTGACTATTAGCATTGAAATTTCCAATATATATATGTGTCGATCATGTGGAGGAAACATGCCTCCTTGTGCCAGTATCTACGAATGAGAAAATATATTAGTGTTGTCACAATTAAATATTATTTTATCATATATCTAACATATTATATATTATCAAAATGTTAATTCAGACTACGTTAAAACATTCAAATAATAGTCCGAATTAATAATCTGACAACGTAGTCTAAACATTCAAATAATAGTCCGAATTAATAATCTGACAATATAACTTTGGGGTTTAGGATATGGTATACCTTTTGACCGTATGCCCAATGTGTAGGAAATTTGGACACCCCTCCACATAGGCACGCGTGATGGATGTGTTTCACTGGACGGCATTGTGGCCTGTAATGAAGGGAAAACCTCAATTAGTGGAAAATATACACTACTACATTTTACAGGTTGCGCGACGAATCCAAAATCGTCGCGCAAAGAACAAACGTGTCGAGCAACTCACAGAGCGACGGAAATTCGTCGTGCAAAAATCAGTCGCGCAATAACCGTCTAGGAAGACTTTGCGCAAGAATAAATGTTTATCGTCGCGCATAACCCTACGTTGCGCCAGGCAGTTTGGGACGACAATTATCGTCGCACATTATGTTGCGGCGGCAAGGAAACAGGCGCTGCAATTACTTTGCGCGACAACAACTAACCGTCGCATATAGGTTGCGCGCAGATATCCAGACGTTGCAAGAACACTGTGCGCAACTCGCTGTCACGCAAACATTTGCGCGCAATAATATCGTCGTTGCAAAAGCGTTACGACGATTCATATATTTATTTATCGTGGCTCAAACACTTGCGCGACAAATACTGCATTGTCGCATTTTGTTAAGGGGACAAATGTTCCGTCGCGCAAACTGGAAATATTTTCGGTCGAAATTTATTCTAAAACATGCTTATGCGCGACGGCTATTTTATTCGCCGCGCAAAATTAGTAATTAATTTTTTTAAATTTATTTATTTTAAAAAAATAATTTTGGTTTATTTTATTTTTATAATTAAATCAAATGACAATTAAAACATGTAATGAAGAGAAATTGTTTTTTGAAACATAATAAACGTATAATACAAGAGAAATATTTAAAATGTAATTAAATTAAGAAAGTAAAAAACTAATTAAACAATGCAGCTATATCTACTTCCTCGTCTGGCAGCGGCTCGGAGGTCTGGACATTGTGGACAGGGGCAGAGGTTTGGTGGCCATGCGCAGAGGTGGACGGGGGAACAAAAGACGGTACGGGAATGCCGACTGGGCCATGGACTGTATAATCTGAGCCATCTGGGCCATCTGGGCTTCAAGCTGGGCCACCTTTGCTGTCAAAACACTGTTGACTGCGTCGAATGACTGGGTCTAGGTTCCCGCCGTCGGGCATTCCCCATCCCTCGCAGTATGTCCCTGGCCGCCTCCCGAGTGTCTGATCCAAGGTTTCCGTCAAGATCTGAAACCCCGCATCCTGTGGAGGAGCCACGGACTCGAGTGGCGTATCGGGAGGAAGCTGGAGGCGACTCCTGAAGAACCAACTGGCTCTTCTCTTTCATGGTCGTCTGTTTAATATAACATAAAATATTAATTAAAATTCATATAATAACCCTGAAACTTGAACGCGTAAGATAATAATTAAAATTAAAGACTACTTACATGAAGGGACTCCGCCAACTCATTCCCAGGTCGAACATAAACGTCGCGAAGACGTCAATCTCTGGGAATTTGGACCCCTCCTAAATTGAACAAGAGAAGAAAAATGTTAGTACAAAAAAAAACCAAATTAACATTAATGACATATTAAAAATTAAATAAAAACGACTTTATTATTACCCGACGCCGCGCATCCATCCTATAGGAGAAGGGCCTGGAACCTGAATGGTGGAGAAGAGTCTTCTTCTCCCTATTGCCCTTATTTGCTTTAGCCATCTTCTGTTATACAAAAATTAAAACGTATTATTTGAAATTGAAATGAAATATTAAAAAATTAAATAAACATTAGTAAGAAACGTGTAATAATTTTGAACTTAATATAAAAAAATACCACATAATCGGCCTCCTGAAAATGACCACAGAGCCACTCCCAACTATCCTCTCGCCCCTCAAGCTCCTTCGGCAACCCTGCGAAGAGCGGCCTGCGGATCATCAAATGCCTGAAAGTGGTGGTGCAGGTCGCTCTTCCACTGCTTGTACCTCTCAGCGAAGAGTTTGTTGATGTACCCCAACAACTCATCGTCGACGTTCTCTAAATTGTAGTTCATCTACAATAAATTAATTACATACATTAAATATTAAAAATATATAAAATTGGAAAGG
This sequence comes from Prunus fruticosa, assembly GCA_018703695.1. Taxonomy (NCBI): domain Eukaryota; kingdom Viridiplantae; phylum Streptophyta; class Magnoliopsida; order Rosales; family Rosaceae; genus Prunus; species Prunus fruticosa. The sequence goes on from CM031924.1 coordinate 36,452,392, forward strand.
AAAACAATTAAAATGTAGGATACATACCGACAGGTGTCCATGCATCTCGTTATGCACCGCATCAGGCATAGCCTTCCAAGACTTCCATTTCATCGGACAATAGGTCCGAACGACTGAACCAACATCGTGCGCCAATGAGCTATGTTGGTCTGCCGTTGGGGCAGCCCGATGACGATCGTCGTATCTGATGTTGATACGAGAGTTGGTCACCCGGGTGACCTTCGACGTAGCCAACTGGCAACACGATCCCGGGTGTTCTTCTTGGCTGCAAAGAAATATGAAATTAATGTTAGTTAACAAATTTGACTAAAATATTGATACGAAACATCTGGAGTTGAAGGAAATCTTTACCTGGTCCGCTCGAAGTGGTGTCGGTGGTGCTGGAAATGCGATGACGCCGCCTGGCGCTAATAGGTTGCGCCACTGATGACTCTGCTGACGCCGGTGCATAGGGGCCGATGGGACCCACTGGCAAGTCGGGCAACTGTGGTGGGGCAGAGGGAGGTGACGTCATAATCGGGGGAGGCAAACTACGTGAAGGTATCCCCGTCTTATGACTTCTGCTGATTAGGTTTGACATCTTGCAATAAAAACAAGCACCAAAGTTTAAAAAAAATAGTTACTGTAATACAACAATCTAATAACAAATATAACATTTATTTCATTTCATTTAAAATAGGGTCAACGTCTAATAACAAATATAACAAATAAAACAAATAAAATATAACAAAAATATAAAACATTCTTCATTAATTATAAAACATAAAAATTATTCCAATTTAGGGTCATTATATAAACTAAGCTAACAAACATACAAATAAATCAAATTTACAAACATATAAACTAAGCATATTTTAACAATATTACAAATTTAATTAAAGTGTACGCTTTGCGATTTCGGAGTATCGGGACTCCGATCCACAATCCGTTGAATCCTATACGATCCTAGACATACAAGGTACATCATACGTGAGTTTGAGTTTCATCCAATGGTCCGAACAAATCAAACCGTTAAATTGCACAATAGGCGAAATCCGTTCGAGGCTGAAACGGTATCCAAATTGGAATCCGAACACACCTACGCGCTCATGACAACTAGGGGATCACATTGGGACACAATGTGGTTTTGCTACATTTCCCTAGTGCCGCCACACGCGGCGGCAGCGCATGGATGTGAAAAAGCGATAACGATTGCTGGAAAAATCTCAAAATGAAGGGCCAATCTTCCTACCCTAGGTTCAGGACATCGAATAGAGGCAGTTTTGTTCTCGGACATAGGCCAAAAAATGGCCGGCAGTGGTCGGAATTTCATCCCGAAATCCGACCAAAATCTAAGTTACAAAATTAGACAACGTACGCTACAAATTTAACAAATCCTACCCAACCATCAGCTAGATAATAAAAAATAGAGGGAAAAGCATACCTCACTCGTTAGATTTGGAGGCTGGAGGAGGGAGAACGAAGCCGGAGTTATTCGCCAAACCGGATGAACTCCCGCCGGTTCTCGAAGCCAATCGTCGCGGCGGCGGCTCGGAAAGGGCTGAGTTCATTGGCGGCGGCCACCCGGTCGTTAACGTGGAGAGTTGAGGTGGTGGCCGGAGGAGAGAGAGAGAGAGAGAGAGAGAGAGAGAGAGAGAGAGAGAAGAGAGAGCGGCGAGAATGAACCAGGAAGGTCTGAAAACTGTCGAATTATTAACAGGACCTTTGCGCGACGAATCATAGACCCTTCGGCGCGCAAATCAGCAAAGGGCAAAACAAGCGTTTTGACTTAAAATTGGCAGTACCTTGCGCGACGGAAATATGCACTGTCGCATAAATATGAACTTTGCGCTACGAAATATCATCACAAGCGTCGCGCAAAGCTGTTGCAGGAGCGGCAATTGAACCGCCAAAATTTCACGACCTTGCGCGACGGGGTCACGAAAACATTGCGTCGCGTAAACATCATACCCTAAATCCTAAACCCTGAACCCTGAACCCTGAACGCCATCATCACATTGCGCGACGAAAGAAGATCCTCTTCGTCGCATATAGTTTGCGCGACGACAGTTACTCGTCGCATATAGTTTGAGCGATGACAATTACTCGTCGCGCCAATTGTGGTATAAAATTTTAAACAAATTGTTTTTTATGGCATACACATTCTACGAAACTAGTTTCAACGATCCAACCGTCAAACTTATTTGCTTATACTTAGAGATCGTATACACCAAAAATGGGAAAAAAAAAACTTATAGAGATCAAGTAACGGGACAAAAGTTTTCGACGATTATAAAGGAAAAATCACGATTTAACGGTCAATTTTACTCTGATTTCGATAATTTTTTATGGATACAATCCTTCACCCAACATGAATCCAATGACATTATTTGATCTTCATTTCAAATTATTTACACTAGTGGATATCACAAAATCTTATGTTATACTTAAGGAGTTTATATATAAACTCTTAATAGTTAGTGACTATATTGTATGGATGACCTATGCATTATAGAAAACTTTTTTCAGTCGATCCAACCGTCACACTTGTTTGTTTCTACTTAGAGATCGTATACGCCGAAAATTGAAAAAAAAAAAAGGTACATAGATCAGGTAACGGGACAAAAGTTTTCAACGGTTATAAAGGAAAAATCACGATTTAATGGTCAATTTTACCCCGATTTCGAAGATTTTTTACGGATACACTCCTTCACCCTATATGTATCCAATGACAGAGTGTGATCTTCATTTAAAACCCTTTATACTAGTGAATACTCAGTTTAAATTCCTAAGTGTCATGTATAGAAATATTTTTTTAAAAATTAAATTGGTTTACGCGACGAAGGAAAGTTTTCGCCTGTAAATAGTTTGCACGACAAACATTCTTCGTCACGCAAATGTTATTGTGTCGAGGTATACTTAACTCGTCGCGCAAAGAGCACTTTTAAACTATTTCCTGCGCTTGTATTTTTAGGAAAATTAATCTTGCGAGACGAAGGTTTTTCGTCGCGCAAGGGTTAACTTAACGATGCTGTTATTATTCCGTCGCGCAAGTGACACTTCGAAACTATTCCGGGACACTTGTAAATTTTTTTGGAAAATTTGTCTTGCGAGACGGAGGTAATCGTCGCGCAAACGTGTCTGTGGCGACGTCAGATTAGTTATTCGTCGCGCAAAGGGTTGTTTTTTTTTTTTATAAAAATTATATTGACATTTAGTGTAAATATTTTTTTATACTATATTTATATTTACTGTATAGGCAAAAGATGATCACAACTTGTTTTAGGGGACGTGATAAAGCATATATTTATATGGTTTGGATATCATATATTTATATGATAAGTTATAGAATTGCCATTTTGTCATACTATATTTATATTTTGTCATACCTTTATTCAGTCGTCTTTTTACAAAACTCTATGCATATATGTGACGTTAATTAGGGAAAGTCACTGACACAAAGAGAAAACATGTACATTTCATTTCAGCATATATTTATAAGGTTTTGATATAACAAGTACATTTCATTACATTACAAATAAATTACATTATTCATCAGATGAACTATAATAACCTTCGTTATCATCACTATCATCACTATCCGTCTCCCATTCTTCTTCCTCCTCCTCTTCCTCTTCCTCCTCCTCCTCCATAAGTACATCATCGTCGTTGTTCGGGCCCATGGTTGGATCGTATCGCGGAAGATCACCGAGGTCAATTGTAATTGACTGAATCGGTATTTCTCTTGAAGACACTCCGTCAATCTGAAATGGTTCTTGAACAACATTTGTATCGAGAAGTGTATGTGCATCATTTTCCATGGAAGAGTCTAAACGTTGGTCAACGACGTCGACGTCGTTGTTAGATGGGTCTAGTTCTGGTATAGCATACACGTTCCTCTGATCCATATGCTGAACAACTTTCCAATCGTTCCCCGCTTTAGGGTCATTTAGATACACAACTTGTTTTGCCATGTTTGCCAAAATGTAAGGGTCGTCATCATATCAAGTTCTGCTCATGTTCACAGATAGTAACCCATGATCGATTTTAATACTTCCCTGCCTATTGGGTTCGTATCAAACCATCGACACTTGAACATGATCACTTGGTATCGGTCTTTGTAAAGCAATTGCACGACAGTTGTGAGTTTGCCATAGAAATCAATGTCCGTACTTTCACCTCCACCTGGAACATGGACACCGCTGTTTTGCGTACACAACTTGTCATCTCGTGCAGTCCCTAAAAACTTGACGCCGTTAACATGGCAACCTGAGAACAATTCTGCTCGGAGTGGGCCGAATGCCAAGTTATATAACTCTTCACTATAAGTGGGGGAATTCTCTGATTTCAACTTATTCACCTAATATTATAAAAAAAACATTCATATGTTAGTTTGGAAAAATATAATAGCACAATATATATATATCAATTAGAAAACATTTATAACTTACATATTCCAAAAACCATTGTGGAAACAATTCAAGGTGTTTCATGGAATTACAAATGTGATGGATGTTCTCGCTTCATCATCTCTTCATGCTCATCTAAGTATGCCAATATCTCATCACAATTGTTCAATACGAACCAATGAGCTACCTCCATGTCATTTCTGGAAAACGATTCTCCTCGTCCAGGATCTCCAAAGGATCGTGCGCTTTGGGCAAAAACAGAAACTTGCTCATTCTCTCAGACCTCCATCATTATTACGCTGAGGTCGATTGAAAGCCGTGTCCACATCCTTTAAATACATTACACAGAAAGTAAGCGCCTCATATTGAACCCAAGCCTCTACAATTGATCCTTCGGGCTTCGCTTTGTTGCGTACGCTTTTTTCAGCTCTAGGAGCAGCCTGCCAAAATAAAACGAAAAGATGCAAATTAGCAAGTAGGAAGCATGAGATAATGACATATACACAAATGATGATGATTATATACCTTTCTATTGGATACATCCAGCGATAGTTGACTAGACCAGCAAGCAATGCCTCTTCTGGCAAGTGAACCATCACGTGAATCATACTCGTGAAGAAAGCCGGAGGGAATATCATCTCAAACTTGCATAAGACTTGGACAATGTCATGGCGCAACTGATCAATGTCTGTCTTTCGCAACGTTTTTGCCGTCAGTTGGGAAAAAAATCTGGACAACAATATGATTGGCTTGACTACATCTTCCGGCAATAGGTGTCGAATCCCCACAGGAAGTAGGCGTTGCATAAACACATGGCAGTCGTGACTCTTGAGTCCAGTAAATTTACCCCCGTCAACCCTCACGCAACGTGCGATATTAGAAGCATACCCGTCAGGAAACTTTACAGACGATACGAACTGTAGAAACTCTTTGTTGTCATTCGGTTTCATGGAAAAAAATGCAAGATCTCGTATAGCTTTATCAGTGCCCTTTTCAGCCATAAACCCTTTCGTATGCCCATTCTTTCCAAATCAAGACGAGCTTTCGGAGTGTCCTTTGTCTTGCCCTTGATATCTAGAATCGTTCCCATCAATGTGTCAAACACATTTTTCTCAACATGCATAACGTCGAGATTGTGCCTCAATTTTAGTTTCGACCAATATGGGAGCTCAAAAAACATAGACTTGTGCGTCCAGTTCATATGTGTAGAGGTCTGGTCCGACTAACTTTTTCTGAACGGAGCAAAATCCAAACGGTTAAGCTGTTCCAAGTCTAATCATCGGACCATTCTCTAGGTTTTGCTCGACGCTCTTTGTTCCCGTCGAACTCTATATCCTTCTCCCGCCACTCGTGGTCCCATGGCAACCATTTTCGATGCCCAAGGTAACACACTTTTCCAGCGTGCCAACCGGAAGTTACATCTTCCTTGCATACAGGGCATGCCATATAACCCTTTGTGCTCCACCCCGAAACCATTGCATATGCGGGAAAATCATTCACAGTCCACATAACTGTCGCCCGCAAAGTGAACATCTTCCCAGTAGATTTATCGTACGTGCGCACCCGTTTGTCCATAAATCTTTGAGCTCATCAACCAACGGCCTTAAGTACACATCGATTGACCTGCCAGGATCCTCATTATCAAAACAGTCATCATCATGTACTCTTTTCTCATGCATTTCCAAGGCGGCAAATTATATGGAAATACGAAAATCGGCCAATTGCTGTGGTGTTGGTTTAGAAACCCGTACGGATTGAATCCGTCAGTGGCAAGTCTCAACCTCACATTTCGGGGATCAGCAGCAAACTCTGGGAACGTTCGATCGAAATCTTTCCATGCCTCCCCATTTGCAGGATGCCGCATCACATCGTCATCTACCCGTTTTTCCTTATGCCATCTCATGTCTGTGGCAGTATGCGTCGACATATACAATCGCTGCAAGCTTGGTTTCAGGGGCAGATAACGCATGACTTTTTGTGGAATCTTACTCATTCTATTCTGAGATGTCTGTTTGAACCTCGATTCATTGCATATAGGGTATCCAACGTTTCATACTCTTTATAGAACAACATGCAATTATTTTTGCAAGCGTGGATATTTTCATAACCCAATCCAAGACCACTCAACATCTTCTGTGCCTGCCCGTGATCTTTCGGCAAACAATTGTCCGTTGGAAGCATTTTCTTGAAACCCCCAAAAAGTAATCGAAACACAGGGTTCGAACATACGATACTTTATTTTCCCGTGCATTAGCTCCACAATCGCCGTCAGAACGGAAAAGCTCTCGCACCCGGGTATAACTCTTGGTTGGCATTTCGTAACAGGTTTTCATACTATTCGAACTCTGCACTGTCCATTGGTGTAGGCACATCATCTTCTCCTTCCTTGAGTGCTGCTGGTCGATGCAAATGGAAAAGCATCATTTATAATATCCCTGACTTGTTCATTAGGATCCACAATAGGTTCAACATTGTCCACTCTTGTGGCCCCTGAAGACGAAGCGATGTCTACTTGTTCCCCGTGATGGTTCCAAGTGCTGTATGTCTCAATCATTCCATTCCTTACTAAATGAAATCGAACTTGTTCAATTGTCTCCCACAACATGTTGTTACACCTCCTGCAAGGACACCGGATTCTAGTTGCACCTGGGTTGTGTGTCTGTGCAAAGTCAATAAAATCCTCGATTCCATCCAAGTATTCGCCTGCGCACCTATTCGGGTTCTGGATCCACCTCCTGCTCATCTTTCCTGGAACCACAATCACAATACAACAATCATGTTGTATTCGTACAAAATCTTTCATTATGCCTCCGGTAAGGGCCCTATCCCATTCGGAAATGCATAGTCATGTCATGTAATTTACAGCTACATGAGATTAGATTTCAACGTGGATGAATGTCGGCAGCATCTCGGTACAGTTCTTGAGGTGTACCGTAGATATAAAATACCTACGTACCACCCGAAGAACGTACCGAGATGACACCGAAATCTCCACAATCGAAACCTAATCCTGGAGCTGTAAACTACGTTACCTGACTATGCATTTCCAAACTGTCCAAAATATGGGACAATTCAAGAATTAATTGGACCGTAGTCGTGGTTTACCCACCCATGCGCGGTCCAACTAACCTCGAACGGGAACTAAGCTTTACAAAAAAAAAAATGTACAAAGTTAATTTCAATTAACTTCGTACATTAACGTACATGCATAATTTAACAACATATTATAAACATAATTTCATAAATCAATATAAATATAATGTAATAAATTTTATATTATAAAACAACGAAAATACCTTCTAAATCGTTCTCCACTAATCGCTAATCACATATAATATTCCTATATACAAAGAAATTAATGATATTAGTATGAATTTACAGTAAATTTTTTATACTAACGATAAAAAATGCATACCCAATGACCGTATCAGAGGCAGAAGTAGCTCAACTCATAAACGAAATGAAAATGACGAGTTTTGTGGGCCGATAATGCTCGAGACAGACGCAGAAACAGCAGAGGACTGCAGTTTGCCTCTGCCATGAACGTGCTGATCTTTGTATAGACGACGAGTTTGCGCGACGGATAGGTTTTATCGTCGCGCAAGATTCTGCCTTTGCACGCGACAACAATTTTCCGTCGCTACAATATCTGGCACGCAAACCAGGTACTCGTCGCGCAAAGGTTATTTCCCAGTTCGCAGCAAGGGTCCGTCGACATCGGTTTTTTTGCGGACAAAAAGTGTTATCCCGTCGCTTTGTCATTCGTCGCACAAACATTGCTGACGAAATTCCTGCCGCAATCTGCCGTCGCGCAATTTTTGGCGCGAAATGCTACCAACATTGCTCCCTTTTTCGCACCTTTTTTTGCGCACGAATGGTTTTTGTTGTCGTAAAGATGTTTTGCGCGACGATAGATACTGTCGCGCAAAGTTCACCGCCAAATAAATTTTTTTGCGCCGTTTTCCGAACGTCTTTATGCGATGCTCTTTTTTCTTGTCGCGCAAACGTATTTTGCGCGGCGAATTATTTTGTCGCCCAGTTTTGCGCTACGATTTCTGTTACCCGTCGCACGAAAGTATTTTGCGTGACGAATTATCCGTCGTCGCGCAAAGACTAAAATGTAGTAGTGATACAAAATTAGTCACAAATTTTGTATTGAAGTTGCTTTCTATTGTAGTTGCAGCTTCAACATCATTTGGTCAAAGTCAATATATCATATATGATCATCAGTAAAGACAACTATTTTATTTTTATTTTTTAATAATTTGGCGCACTCTATTTGATTTGCTTAAAAACTATATTCAACACAAGTTGAAGTTTCATCTGTCATGTAGACGAAGACCTAATTTGTAGGCACCACAATTAAAATAATTCGTTCACATGGGTAACACTAATTAACAAAATTTGGACGAGAAGAATTTAAAAATATCCACTTGTTTGACATTAAGACCAATATATGTGATCGGTTCATAATTGTATATCATTTTGTACCCTTCTAGCTTATGATTTGGTTATGTTTTTGAGTTAAACTTGCGCTTTTAATCATTTTTGTGTTTATCTTTCAGTTCATTGAGCTTTAGGTAATAATGATGGCTTTAGAGAGCATAATTCATGCAATTCAAGCATGTTAAGGCCTAATTTGGATGAATGGATGAAGAGCTTAAAGACAAACTCATTTTGGCTACAGCCCCCTGCCAGTCCAGTTCTGTAGGTCATATTGCAAGCTTTGTTTCAACAATCTACATAGCTCGAATGAGGCCACATTCTTCATGAAAGTTGTTCCAATTGGTGTGTACTATAACATATCCAAAATTCAGCCCCATTGGATAAATCTGGAGTCCGTTACCTAGCAAACACAGAACCATGCTCAGGATGGATCTTATCAGCGCGGAAAATGAGTTAGCAATTTGTTTCGGCCTTAACTTCTTCCTCCGACCTTGGATTGGCCCAAATAACATATGGCTGGAAAGAAGACATTCTGAACTTCAATTTCGAGTGCTTAAAGTCCTAATTTGATTAAGAGAAGCCCAAGTTGTAAGCCCTTGAAGTTTCTGGTCATGCTGACCTCAGCATGTGCTGGTTGGATGCTTGGTCATGGTGAGCTAGGTATGAGCTATCATTTCTGGTTGGAAGCTTGGTCATGGTGACATGAAGATGAGCTAGGGCTGCTGGTGGGATCTATTGGTGAAGTGCATCAACCAATTCAAGATTTTCTAATACAAGTGCATCACCCAATTTAGATTTTCTAATACAAGTGCATCAACCATTTCAGATTTTATAAAACAAGTGTTGTATGCATTAGCCATATTGAATTCAGATTTTCACTTCCCCTAGGCCTATAAATAGGGAAGTTCTCTAAGCTTGTAAACACACCCCAAGGGGGGGAGCTCTCAAACACTTCTCTAGAGCTCCCTTCCCTTCTCTCCCTCAAATTCTCTTAGTTTCTCTTTCTAGTTTTCAATTGTTATAATGAGATCTTTGTGCTGAAATTTTCCTTTAAGTCTTTCCAAGTTCTACTTTAATTTTCATTGTTATGTAAATTCTTTTCTTTAGTTTCAAGTTTGATTAGTTTCCAAGTTTCAATTATGATTTTTGTTCTTATTCATTATGCTTATAAGTTAATATGCTAGTTTGAATGATTGATCACCATTTAGGCTTGCATGTTAGCTATCTTGGTTTGAATTAAGAGTAGACACCATACTTTAATTCGAATTGAACTATGAATAGGAAGAGTATGTATGGACATTCGACAACAGGGATTAGATACATGCTTGGTTGTTTAAATTGTTCTTCTATGCTTAATGGGTTCCTAATGCTTAATTTTAGGTTAGACAACAAATGATCAAATTAGGGAATTAGGAACACAAGGTTATGACCACACACCATGGCTTAATCATACATTAGCTAGAATCAATCCGTTAATCTAATTGAACTTGGGAACTTATCCTGCTTGAGTTAGTTATTTTCTTTCTTCCTTGTTTTATTTATTACCCTTCTTTTTCATTTCTGTTTTGTGTAGGGAAAATGAATTGAATCATTCAATCACCAATCCTCGTGGGATCGACCTCGCACTTACATACGCTATACTACCGAACGGCTCGTGCACTTGCGAGTATCACAAGTTGAGGATGCAGCTGAATCCATTTTGGTGCAGCTGTATCTACGCAACAATATGCTAATTTTCTAATAAATTGAATCAAGGGAATAAGATGCTATGAACTTCAATATTTTGTCTTCACTATCTCAATTTTTGATATATATAACTTTTATTCAATTTGAACTTGGAACTATATGTCACTAGACCAAATTATCATTGACAAATTCTGTTTCTCATTTAAAAAAACAGAGAGTTGCTGTTATGAAGGAAGAGAAAGGGTTTGATAATTAATTAAACAACTATACAATTGAAATTGTGAGATTACACATTTCCAATTGCTATACACAAATATTCATTGGGTTTCTGAGTTTACACAAATCTTTTGATACTATGGCCCTTTGAAAAACTAATGGTCGAAAAACGTAAATAATTTGACCTGAAAAAAACATAAAAGGAACTTCAATGGTAGTTAGAAATAAAAGTCTTCATCATAAATAGAACTTCAGTGGTAGTCTTCAACATATATAGATAAAAGGAAAGTTTAAAAATTGGATGCATTGATAGACATGAGCTTAGTCTAATTGGCTAAAACTGATGTGTTCCTCACTCATCAGCATAATTCGAATCCCTATCCAAGTATCTACATTAGATTTTATTAAAATATGGCTTGAATAAAAAATTAAATTTTTTAAAAAAAAACTGGATATATGGATTAAATGTAACGACCACGTCACATTAAAGTAATTATGTTAGTTCCATTATTTACAAAATTGTCATCTTCTTTAGTGATCACCCTAAGAAATTTCACTAATGAGGATAGATTACAACTTTGATTTACCAATGAAACCCCCTTAAAACATTACCCTTACAATCTTTTTCTTTCACTCTTTGATGCACTTGTGAACTCTCTCACACTTTTCTCGCACACTTTGCACTTAAGCTCTTATTGCTCCCTTGCATCTGCTCCTCTCAAAACATGTTTCACTTAAATAGCTCCACACACCACAGAAACCTAAAATCACTGAATTACTCAAAACATGTTTCACTTAAATTGCTCCACACACCACAGAACCCTAAAATCACTGAATTATTTTTTGTGTATACAAATGATAGTCTAAAAAATTATAAATTAATCCTACCTTCCACCTAACGCAACAAGATGATCATGTTTTTGTATTTGTCAACAAAAAAAAATGTTGTTCTAGTGTATGATGCATTTATGTGACTATTAGCAATGAAATTTCTAAAATATATAATTATATATATGTCGGTCATGTGGAGGAAACATGCCTCCTTGTGCTGGTATCTGCGAATGAGAAAATATTTTAGTGTTGTCACAATTAAATTTCTTTTATTAGATATCTAAAATATTATATATTATCAAAATGTTAATTCAGACTACTTTCAAACATTCAAATAAAAGTCTGAATTAATAATCTCAAAATATAACTTTGGGGTTTAGGATATGGTACCTTTTGACCGTATGCCCAATGTGTAGGAAATTTGGACACCCCTCCACATAGGCACGCGTGATGGATGTTTTTCACTGGACGACATTGTGGCCTGTAATGAAGGGAAAACCTCAATTAGTGGAAAATATACAAAATTAATCAGCAGCTTTGTATTGAAGTTGCTTTCTATTGTAGTTGCAGCTTCAACATCATTTGGTCAAATCAACATATCATATATGATCATCAGTAAAGACAACTATTTTATTTTTATTTTTTAATAATTTGGCGCACTCGATTTGATTTGCTTAAAAACTATATTCAACACAAGTTGAAGTTTCATCTGTCATGCAGACGAAGACCTAATTTGTTGGCATCACAATTAAAATAATTCGTTCACATGGGTAACACTAATTAACAAAATTTGGAGGCGAAGAATTTAAAAATATCCACTTGTTTGACATTAAGGCCAATATATGCTAATTTTCTAATAAATTGAATCAAGGAAATAAGATGCTATGAACTTCAATATTTTGTCTTCACTCTCTCAATTTTTTTATATATATAACTTTTATTCAATTTGAACTGGAATTATGTGTCACTAGACCAAATTATCATCGACAAATCCTGTTTCTCATTTAAAAAAACAGAGAGTGTCTGTAATGAAGGAAGAGAAAGGGTTTGATAATTAATTAAACAACTATACAATTGAAATTGTGAGATTAATGAACATACCTGGATCTCAAGTATAAGGTTGTGGCCTCTGAAGGCAAAGGCCACTACTACAAAAAGTGAAAAAGACGACAGCAGAACATAAAACCGTCGTTGTGTTTAAAAAGACGACGGTAACAAAAAACCGTCGTGGATAAGTGCCTTAAACAACTAAAAAATGGAGGTACTGTTGAATTTTTTTTTTTAAATGACGCACACAAATAAAAAAGCGTCGTCTTATTAAAAAGGTTTTCTTCATAGTTAAAATCTGACCAAAAAACAACGACAGTAGGTATGAATTCACCAACGTAGAAAATAAAGACGATAGTTCACCAAAAAACCTGTCGTGTTAACTCCGAACTAAACACGACCAACTGTTTCTTTGTCTGTCGTATAATATAATGGAATCCACATCGGTATACTACGACGGTGCCTTCTCTGTAAACCGCCGTCTTAATTTTTATTTCTTTTTAAGATTTAATTCTTTTTAAATTTTGGTAGCCTACGAAAATTAAAAATGAGATCCCAAGAGGTATGATATCTTACCATTGAGATCTTTGGATCCTGATCATAATCGAACCGCCAAAGTGAGAAAGACAATATTTTAAATACACAAAATCCAAAAAGAAACCTGAACGCTAAACTGACCACGGCAAACTTTGAGAAAGACAATGTTTTGAAAGTTAATGATGTGTGTGTTTTTGTGTCTTTGAGATACACCAAAACGCATACATCATTAACATCCAAATTATTGTCTTTGAGATGTGAGAGAGAGTGATGATGTATGTGTGTATGTGAGAGAGGAAGACGAGCCTCCAGAGAGGTCAGAAGAACTTGGAACCCTAAATGAAAACTGAAACTGAAAGAAAGCGTCAAATTTATACAATAAATCTTTAAAACCCACGGCGGTCCTAATACACATACCGCCGTCTAATTGTACAAAACCACGTCGGTTATTCTTTAATGGAATCCACGTTGTATAATTTAATGGAATCCATGTCCTATAATATAATGGAATCCACGTCGGTATATTACAAAAAAACGATGTGTTAAACAATGTACCATGACGCGAGAGATTAATTTATCGACTTATTATTTTGGAGTGTACTACGACGTTACCTACAACACTACTGTCGTATTTATTTACCACGTCCTAAGTTCAAATTACCGTCGTATTTTTTCTATTTATACGTCTGCCTTCTCTGTAAACCGCCATCTTATTTTTATTGCTTTTTAAAATTAATTAATTTTTCTTTTATTTTGGTAATATCTTTCTTAACACAAAACAAAATTTAATTCTCAATCCTCAACAACATTTTCATCTTAAAAGGCAAATCTCCTCGTGGTTTCTTTTCTGCCTTCACCGTTAGCTTGTTCAACTGTTTCTTCCTCTCATATGCAAGCTGGGCCCTCTCCTTCCTCTTGTTCTCAAGCTCCTGCACAGCCACATATCAATATTTAATAGGAGAATATTTAAAAGGCAAATCTCTCCTGATAAGATGAAAGCTTGCCCAACAAACAATAATTTTAGATAATCAAAATCAACATGAATGACCATCTTGGTCTTGTGAAAAGCTCACTTGAGAGAATCAGGAATGACCATCCTCTTTATCTTATCATAAGGAGGTGGAAAACCCTCGTATGCCTTCAAACGGGCAAGTGCGGCTGCACCATGCTTGGTCTTGTGAGGAATCATTCTGCAAACCAAAGACAATTTATACAAAGAAATTCACCATGCTTGGTCTTGTGAGGAATCATTCTGAGAAAACGCAACTAAAAACATTTGCTTTCAGAAAGACAATTTTTTAGAAGTTAATAAGATAGAGCAAAGGCCAAGAAGAAGTTGGAACCCTAGTTGAAAACTGAGAGTTAAAAAACGCGTGAAAAAAATCATATTTAAACAAATTATCGTAAATATCCACGTCGGTTCTATTACAAATAGCGACGTCATATTTAACTAATCAACGTCGTCCTTTTCACTTCTGCAAAGAGAACGACGTCGTGTATTACAAACTTTTGTCGTGTATTAAAAAGAGAACAACGTCGTTTTCAGAACCCCAAAGTAACCATGTCGGTTTCTTAAAATAAATAGTCATTGAATTTCGAAGGACAACGTCAGTTTAGATAAACAAGCGCCGTCATAACCACATCGGAATTCCAAAAGTCGTTTGGCTGTAGTGATAACCACGTCGGTTCTAACTTATTTATTGTTGTTATAACTAAATACTAGGGCGGTTTTTAATAAAAACGCCGTTGTATTGAACTCTGGGAAAATATATAAACTTTTCGTCACCTGACCTAATGTTCTACGGTTCTCTCTCACCGATAAAATATATCAGTTTCCCAAAAGCAGCATCATTGTCTGAATCTCGTCATCGTCTTCTTCTTCGTCTCCAAATCACCATTTTCTTACGTCGGAAGGAAACTTTCTTTGCACGCCAAAGGTTTTTTCTCAATCTCTTCCCTTTTTTTACATTTCATTTGAAAGCCGTCGTTGTCTGGAAACAAGATTCTGTCAAATTGAGGAAATCTTTCACCGGTTTTGATTAAATTCATTAGACAATCACTCTCACGACATCAAAAAAGGATAGTTCTATCTTGTTTGCGACGATAGAATCGACACACCACGACGGTCGTTAAATCCGACCTAATGCAAACTGCACGACGGTGGTTAATAACCGTCATGGTGTGACAATTAATACGTTGGAAACAAGATAAAACCGTCGCCCGGTGGTGTCTGCGCGCAAATCTCACGGCCTGGAGTTCGGGGCCGAGGGGATGTGCGTTAACACGGGGTTTCCTGCTTTTGGGTGCGGTGCGGTTGTGCGCGGGGCGTGCCAGCACGGTTTACCGTGCGTTGATGTTCAGGTGAGTGTTTGATGGGTGAATGGTGCGCCTGTTTGATCTGTCTTCCTGGTCAAACCATTGTAGCCGAGAGGAACTGGTCTCGGGCCAGGTTCACGGCCTGAACTATAAGGCCGTCGAGTGATGGTGTTGGTGGTGGATTTTGGGCGGTGCTCCAGCGCGCTGCTCAGGGAGCGACGGTCGTATGATATATGGGGTGAGTGAACGAACAACAGAGATGGTGCTCGGCGCCTTGAAAATCAAGGGTCGTATGATATATTGATGAATGGATTCTGCTTACAACCTAACACTACTCCTAGGAAAGCAAGTAAAGATATTGAAAGTGCATTCCAGAAAAAATAAGTTGCTCCGTGGGAGGCTTGTTTTGGTGTTTGAACCCTTTGAATGTAGCTCGAGCCTTGTATTTATAGGAAGAGTCCCTGGATGAGTAATCGAGGCTGAATTTGCGCATAGTGGAGTCTGATTAGCGCAAGTGGGTAGTCCAATCGACATTTGGGATCGTGAAGTATGGTGATGAGACCCCAGAAATCCTGGTGAATCTCGGCCGCCGCGCTCGATCGTGGGTTCTGAACCTCTGGCCGTGGAGACGCATTTATGGCCTGGATAGCTGGTGAACCAACATCTCAAGCTGTCAGAATTCTTGTGAGAATGTCCACGTCTAATCACTCTGATCTTCATCACCAAATCCTGACTTCAGTCACTTCCCACCTTCCCTCATGCATTAAATGCTACTTTGTGGCCAATGGGTTTTGCTGCATTAAACAGGCACTACTTCATTAAATGAAGCCTGGGACCCTACTGTCACGTGATGATTTGCCTTTAATGTCTTGGCCGCAATTTTGTTCGGCCTCGGCCTCGGCCTATGCTTGAGGCCGAGATGATCATGCCTTAGCATTTCTTCTTTTATTCTTTAAGGAAGGCGAATATGCCCTGGCGAAACGCTGCATTTCAGCCTCTGCGACAAGTGCCAGGGCCGAAAGAAAGGGCCCCTTCGGCCAGCTCGTGGCCGTGATTTATCAGGCACAAACAGGTGGGAGAAGAACTGTCCTTTTTCTTGTATCCCATCTCAGTAAGACAACGGTTGTATTTTGTGTTTGACGTTGTAAATTTTAAACCACATCGGTTCTTAGGCTGAATAACTGACGTGGTGTATAAACATTTACGTCATGAACGAGATAAAACCGTCGTCTTATTTCCATACATGGTCTGAGAGAATGTTTAATAGGACGTCGCTGTTTTCGTGTCACCGTCGTGGTGTTGTATTTATGACGACGGTGTTGTTTTACAACCATCGTCCTAAATTAAATATCACGGCTGTATTTTTTCGGATGTCGTTTCTTTATTATTACGTCGTTCTTTTTTAATAACTGACGTTGTTTTCATTGCAGATTAATTAAAAATGGTTTCGAAATCTCAAAACAAGGAAGCTCAAGTGTCCGAGGCCAAATCAGTTTCAAAGGCTCAACTAATTGAAGCCAAATCAGTTTCAAAGGCTCAAAGGGATGAAGCCAAATCAATTTCAAAGGTTGAAATGGATGAAGGCAAATCAGTTCAAAGCAAATCCTCGAAGAGGATGAGATTTTCTTCTACTTCCGATAAAGACCCCAGCACATCCACATTTGTTGAGGATCCAAAATCACCCGCGGTATCAACATAATGAGCCGTGTTGTTAAGAGGAAAATTCAGAAGATTAAGCATGTGGTTGAGTTCAATAAAAGTGGCAGACCATATGGCAAGGCTGCTATTGAGATGCAGTCTTATATTGGTGTTTTGGCACGCACCAGAGTCCCTCTTGTGGACAAGAAATGGGCTCAATTGCCCAAGGACGTGAAGGAGCAGATTTGGGAAGTTGTTCAAATGGCCTATGTTATTGGGGATGGGTGCAAGAAGATGGTCCCTTCGTTTGCCGCCAAAAAATGGAAGGATTTCAAGTATAACGTAACTAGGCAGGTATATCCTTCCATTCGCACATGAAAAGGAGAAGTTAAAAGAACCCCCCCTAGAATTATAAGTTCATAGAGAAATCGCAATGGGATGCCTTTGTAGCTTCAAGATTGTCCCCAGATTTTGAGGCTGTGCATTTTGAGCAGAAACAGAGGAGGGAGAAATTGGAGTACAACCATAGGTTGTCTAGAAAAGGGTATGTTGGTTTGGAGGACCAATTGGAAGAAACCATGCCCGGTGAAGAAATCAATCGAGCTCTTCTATGGAAGAAGGCAAGAGAAGATAAAACAGGAAACATCCCTGATCCAAAAGTTGGAGAGAAGGCAAAAATAATCGTAAGTCTCCACTAACTCTGTTCTAAATTTGAAAAACATAGTGTTTTATTTTGGTATAGACATTGCACGTTTAAATAACCGACGTTATAAAATAAATACCACAACGGTTTTTATTTACCGCCGTTTAAAAATGAATAGAACGTCGGTTCTTGAATAAATCAGACGTCTAGATAGAATTAATACGACAGCTTAAATTCCGGAGACGGCCATTTTGTTTTAAGTTTACTAACGCACACACTCTCCGTCTCTCTGCCTATTTCACTGAAATTTGTGGTGCACAATTTCTGGAAAAGAATGCATATTTCAATCGAATTTTTTCACTTCTTCATTAAAATTTACGACG
Organism: Prunus fruticosa; assembly: GCA_018703695.1. Taxonomy (NCBI): domain Eukaryota; kingdom Viridiplantae; phylum Streptophyta; class Magnoliopsida; order Rosales; family Rosaceae; genus Prunus; species Prunus fruticosa. The sequence continues at coordinate 36,470,523 of CM031924.1, forward strand.
GTTTTATCTCATCTAAACGTTAGAATATATATACAACGACGATACTTTTATGCAACCGTATGAAATTAAGTCCTACGTCTGTTTGTTCAATAGTCCGTCGTCTTACTTTAAATACTACAACGGTCTTTGATTTATGTTTTAATCTGTTTGATTTTGAATATACGACGGGTTTTTTTCTCAGACGTTGTAAAGTATAAACAACGACGGTATTTAAATACCGACGTGTTAAATTAATACTACGTCAGTTATTTAAGAAAACCGTCGTTGTAAATGATATATTAGTCGGTTTATTTATCTGTTTAACACTCCGCTCAGTTTCTAACAATCTCTCTTTCTCTCTTTTATGATGATTTGCAAAAGCAAGTCTCTGAAGGCACTCTGACTGTCTCGGGAGCAATGATGTCCTGACCTTTGCTTTGGGAAACCCCGAGCATGGTGGGAGAGTCAGAAGGAGTGGTCCTGGCGTTTCCCCAACTCAGTTCTTCAATTTGCCGAAACAGCAGAGAGTGAAATTTGGTGACAAATTGAAGGAAAGTGTGATGGAGGCAGTCAGATAAAAGACCTTGAGGATTGAGGCGAGGTCAAGGGAAACTATAATGGAAGCAGTCATAGCAGAGAGGGAGGCTATGTTGGCACATTTCCATCAACTAGTTCCTAATTTTGATCCCAGCCTGCTCAAAACCCCAATTATTCCAATTACTTTACCCCCTCAAGATCAAAGCCCAAAAAATCCAATGTCTGATAAGGCAAGCTGCTGGGGCCACTGGTATCAGACCCCTAGCTTTGGGATTAGAAGATCCAAAGCCTGATGCTGATACTGCTGGAAACGGCAAGAGGACACGGTAAAATCTCTGATATTTTCGTTTTCTGCGTTTTAAATTTTAAATAGACGTCGCTCCTTTAAATATCCGACGTTAACATTTCAAACAACGACGGTATATATTTACCGACGTTGGAAAACAATAATACGTCTGTTTCTTCCAAGAATCGTCGTGTTGAGTTAAATACCATGACGCTTTTACTTGTTTTGCAAATTATTGGACATTAAAAATAACGACTGTGTTTTTTGCCGTCGTCTAATGCTTTTATAAACCGTCGTCTATTTCATGATAGCATTAACTGCATTTTAATTAGACGACCTTTCTTTAGTGTAGCGACGTTATAAAGTTTACACAACGACGGTTATGTATTTACCGACGTCTATAACCTTTCCTCCGTCAGTATTTACTAGAAACCGTTGTTTATATTATATACCACGTCTGTTTTTTGGGTTTAGTTAGAGTCGTTTATTTTAGTTCACACACAAACTAACTTATATTTCTTTATTTATTTATTTTAACACGGATCTCTCAAAGCTAGACATGCCACCTCCTCTGTTAGCCTTATGCCAACATTTCCAGACCAAGTTGTTGCCTGGTAACGAGGTCTGACAATTCACATGCCCGAGGAAGTGTTTGGCTTTGAGCATGATACCTTCCTCTTCACTGAAGATATTTTGCAGTTTGGTTCCATGGTTGAGATTGGAACCACAGTGATATCAGTATACATGAGGTAATTCTAAAAATCCCATTTTGTTTTACATTTCCCTTTCTTTTAAATTAAAATCTCATTTAATTGACTTTCATATATTTAGGTACCTATTTGACTATTTAAAAATGACAAATATGGTAAACCTTATTGGCCTCGTGGACCCTGGCTAGTCAGCTCTCAATCTGGATCTCTATCAGACCGAACAAAAAACCTATCAATTGATGGGGGTACTTCTTTAACCGCTGTACCTGATAACTTAAGAAACGTCAGATGTTCCATAGCCTCCGAGATTTCTGGGAAGTGTTGAAAGTTGGAGCAATCAAAGAGACTAAGTCTCTCCAGATACTTCAACTTCCAAATATACGTCGGGAGACTCACGAGGTTTTTGCAATTGTATAGTACAATTGCCTTTGTCTTCTTGGGAAGCTCCCAAAACTCGTGAAGAGATTCGCAGCCCTCTAGACTAAAAGAACCCAAGAGTTTCAGCTCACAACTGTTGCTTGGAAGACTTTTGAGGTGTTTACAATTTGTAATATCTAAATGAGATATTTTTTCATGAGACCAAACGGATGAAGGCAATTCCTCTATTGCTGTCTCAGATAAATCTAAGAATTCAAGATTGCATGGCATCTCAGGAAGATATTTGAGCTTGTAGCACAGCGCAAGGTCAAGATAAGTAAGCTTGCTAAGACGTTGAAAATACGAAGGAATTTCAACCAAACTTTGACAGCCATTCAGATTTATAGGGTGCATTTTTGCTCACCACTTTAACTATAGGTGTACTCTCACCACCATCTTCAATGCTTGACACGTGTCCATAGACATAACCATAGTTAACTTTTACTTTGTATTTATGGAATCATGATTATACCTATGAATACGTGTCAAGCATTGAGGATGGTGGTGAGGGTACACCTATGGTTAAAGTGGTGAGCAAAAATGCTCCCCAGATTTATACGCTCAACTTTTAGACTCCGAGAAAGATTTGGGACTTCAGTTAGATCTTCGCATTGACTAAGACAGATCCATTTTAAGTTCACAGGACTCTGTAACAAAATTAAAGAGAAACGGCAAGATTATGATTACTTTCTATAGGCCACAAGTTTCAAGAACTAAAATAAGCATATTTAATATAATATACCTTGTCTTCATTCCAAAGTTGCCCCTCAACTTTGCTATCCCGCAGACTAAGGACAACAAGATTTTGAGCAGAAAATTTTGATGGCAAAGATTTCAAAGGATATCTGTACCAGTCAAGACATCTAAGAGAATTGGGAAAATCGAGAGAAACAATTATTGGGTACTTAAAGATACTTGAAATGCCCAACTGATGATGATAATAACCTGTTAGCGAGATATCCCTGTTCTATTAGGATATTATTTTTATTTCCTTTTGTATAGATATTATGTAATTAGGATACCACTTTTTTTCCTAATTTAACCCTACTAGGGTTTACAACCTTGTATTATAAATACCTCCTTTCGGAGAATGAAATATATCTGAAAATATTCTACCATATTGTTTGACTTAACCGACACGTAGCCATCTCAGTTGATACATCTTTTCGAAGTTTGCATATTTCAAGTGTAGGTTTTCAATATCATTCCAGTCAACGGATATGGCTTGAACAGGTAGAGCTCTCTGACAATCACGAGGAAAATATAAATGTAAATATAATATACAAAAAAAGGTTTAATCAAAATTACATTTGTAGGAATAACTTGACTTGTTTATTGTAAATGTGAATAATTAAACTACCTGGTTATTTATCAACACTTGATAGACATCTTCTGAAATGAACAACCTAGTGCGTTTTTTTTTTTTTGGGTGAAAACCTAGTGCGTTTTTCAATACGTTGTTCTCGAGCAATTGCCCTACCCATTTTTTGCACCAAATCATGCATATCTATCTGTTCATTTGACTGCATACCTAACCGTACTCCTTTTGAAATTGATATAAGAGAGCTATCAATAAGATCATTGATTCCCGCAAGAAATCACGACTATCTAATAATTCTTTTACATAATAACCTCTCATAGCCTTTATGAAAACATGCTATATCAAGAAATGTCTCCTTCTCAAAGAAATCACGACTATCTAATAATTCTTTTACATAATACCTCTCATAGCCTTTATGAAAACATGCTATATCAAGAAATATCTCCTTCTCATGTTTTCCTAATCCATCGTAACTTATTCTCAATACTTGATGGATTTCTTCGTTTGGAAATTGTTTCACTTTTTTCCACTGAACTTCCCACTCTTGTTTGCTCTTGCAACGACGGAATGAGGACCCCATAACTTTAAGAGCTAACGGATTGCCCTTAACATAATCCACCACCTCCCTCGACAACTCAATGTGATCTGTTGTTGGACACTTGTTTCCAAAAGCATGCGAATGAAAGAGCTCAAGAGCGTCATCAGAACCTAATCCCTCAACGTTGAATATCTTTTCATGGTCAACTTTTTGCTCAAGTAGGCCTTTATCTCTAGCAGTTATAATGATTCGACTTCCTTGGCAGAACCAATCATGATCAACAAGAACTTCTAGTTGTTTCCGAGCATTCACATCATCAAGAACAATGAGCGCCTTCATACGCCTGAGCCTATCTTGAATATTAGATGATATAGACGGAGTGTTGATATTTACATCCTTTTGATCTAATAATGCACAAACAAGTGTATTTCGCAAGTCATTTAGTCCATCCGTTTTTTCTGATTTCTCCCTGACATTTGCAAGAAAACAAGCAGCTTCAAACTTAGAGGACTGCCTGTGAAATACAGCATCAGCAAGGGTGGTCTTGCCAATACCACCCATGCCCCAAATACCTACACAGCAAACACCTGGTGAATCCAAGCTTAACAACGATTCGATTTGCTGGATGCGGCTTTTGATTCCAACCAGGCCCTTTAAATCACATGATGACTCATGAATCAATTTTGTCCAAATATCGTCGACAACTTTCTTAACTAAAGCAGCCTCAGACCTGGCATATATGATGACGGACAAACAAACAGTTAGTAAGTATGTCTGTGAAATGAAATAGTCACAAGAAGAAATCAAAATATAAGTTACAGAATTAGTTACTCTGTTTTTTCTGAATCATCAAACCCAGATAGATTGGCTGCTTTTGTCAAAGCATCCCTCCACTTGTGCACCTTGTCGATATTGTCCTTGAAGCGTTTTTCATGTTGACGAAATGCAAGCGCATAATTCCCCTTTTGTTTTCGTACATCTGATGGACTGATGTCGTAAAAAATGGGTACAACCAACTAGCCTTTTTTTTCTTTGCATTCTAGAATGTGCACAAGTTCATCCAGACACCAAGTGGAAGAAGCATAGTTTTTTGAGAAAATGATTACCGAAATCGTAGATCTCTCGATTGCTTCGAGGAGGGCAGGTGCAATTTCATCTCCTCTCACAAGCCTGTAATCTATGTAGGTTTCGATTTTCTTCCTACATAAAGCATCATAAATATGGCTGGTAAAAGTAAGACGGGTGTCCTCTCCTCTGAAGCTAATAAACACATCATACTTTTCTTGAAGAGGGGGGATACCAGTATCAACAGCAGCAACAGCAGCAGAAGAAGAAGAAGATGTTAATGATCTGAAGTAGATGTAGAACAGAGTCATGATGAGTATGATGATTATGATGAAAACTTGAAAGAACTCAATGGATTCCATATCTGTTTCTCTGAATGCACCAGGGGATATAATAAAAGCAAATCTGATATTTGAGATGAAAACTTGAAGAAGAAAGATAATCTGATATTGTAGATGATGGATGGGTTTAATTAAGCAGTTTAGAAAGAAAGAGAATGTAGATGATGGATGATGGATGGTGTTGTTAGCTTGCTATGTCATGTGTTCTAGATCTAGGTTTTTTTATTTGATGTTTTTTGAATTTTTATTGTTTATTTGGTTATGTATCTTTATTCGTTGGTGTTTGTAATGTTTCTCACTATTTAATAAATAGAGTTTACTTGAAAAAAAAAAAGGAAGAAAAAAAAGAAGAAAGAGAATAGAAAGCGGTTGCTTTACAAAACAATTGCTACAAAACGATCCAAGAAAAAGACGAGTGAAATAATTAGGCAAGCACTGTCGGTGGACAAAAATTCAAGCATTCATACACTGAAGAAAGGAAAGGGCACCAAAAAAATTAGAAAGAAATTTTTGAATTTTTCCAAGTTGGAGAAACAAATCCTAATTCAAGCATTCATACACTGTCGGAGAACTGAAGGCTTATCGGCTTTGCTCGGAAGTCGGGCCAGCCCAATAGTGGAATTATTCCAAGTTGGATTCACAGGAACTTTGTTTATGGGTCGAGTCGGGTCCAAATATTGTTAGTGAAAAACCTAATCCACTTTGGAGAAGCACGTGGCATCATTGGAGGATCCATTGCCCCCTTCTCTCTGTAAAAGAAGAGAGTCTGACTCCAAAACGACGGCGTATCACAATCCATTCTCATGGGATGACAGTTAATTTAATGGAGCTCCAATACAAGATGTTGATTTGTGTAGAATTTAGGAGAGTGGAGGGAGCTTAGGTCGAGATTTATGGAGCACAAGGAAATCTGATTTATTCCATGGTTGCACCAATGCCGCCGATAACTTGCAAGTAAACTATATTAGATATTATTAATTTCATTTCTGCCTTTTTTTTCTTCTTTCCATCTAATCTAATGAGTAAGCTTTCTAGTTTCTCTTAACTGGGGATGATCAGATATTCAGGCTGAGATTCATTTAAAACTTGATAATTTTTCTAAATGTTGCAGCTGCTGATGTGAAAAACACATTTGAATTCACTAAAGTGTACGTATAGTGAGTGGCCTAAGGAAAAGAACATCACTTAAATTGTTACACACACCATAGAAAACTAAAATCATTGAATTATTTTTTGTTTATATAAGCGTTAGTCTAAAAAATTATAAATTAATCTTACCTTCCACCTAACGCAACAAGATGATCATGTGGTTGTTCTAGGGTATGATGCATTTATGTGACTATTAGCATTGAAATTTCCAATATATATAAAACATGAAGTGGTGAGCTGGACTTCTTCTGCTTAATATGCCCTTCTTTCAAAGGGTATGATTGAGAACCTCAACTTTTAAACCCACCAAACGTTATCATCATAAATTAGTAGCATCAAAATCAAACATGTTAATAATATCTGCTGCCATGTTGGTCCACCATGATCCGACCAAAAATCTAGATGCCACTTATAAAACTTTAAGTTGAGCCCTTGAGAAATTGATACATAATCTAGCAAGCCTATGACACAATTGCCTTGATGTTCAAAGCCTATGACACAATAGCCATACAGTGTAGAGCTGCCAATGTCCATGGAAATTTGAAACTGAGCTCAATATTTTTCCATACGAAGACGGTATCTGCATAAATCGAAAGACATTGTGAATCTTAGATCATTTGTCTGCCTGAGTTTGATATATTTATATGAGAAAATCATTGGCCTCACCTTGTTTCCATAAGCCCAAAATCCAGCTATGGCAAGAGGAAGCAAACTGTTAGTATGAAAATTAGATTGTCATTTCCTAGACTCTAGCTGTAATACCCCGAAAAATTCAAGGTGGATTTTCATATTTTAGTGAAACATAATATAATGGTGGAGAATGATTATGGGTATTTTATCAAGAGATTTTGGATTGAGATTATTAAATTAAGTATGTTTAATTTGAAGTTGGACAAAAATGACCAAAAAATACCCCTATGTGTGAAAGATTACCAAAATACCCTTGTAGATAATAACCACCAAAAAAAAAAAAAAAAGAAGCAACGTGGAAGCCAAACATTCATCCTTCCCTTCATTCTTCCCCCATTCCCTCTTTCATTCTCTTCAAAATCTGATTTTGATCTCAATTTGGATGAGTTGTAGACCTAGAATGGATGAGTCACCTAATCTAGGCTAAGAAAATTAATTGCATAAACTAAGATAAGTTTTGGGAGGAAAGAAATGGAATTTGGGTGAGGAAGAAAGGAGAAAATAGGAGGAAGAGAAGAAGAGAGTTTCTAAGGTGAGTCAATTTCGAGAATTTGGTTTTAACCTTGTGGTTGTATGATTTTAATCTCTTAAAGAATGATTTGAGTCATATGAGTGTTAGGAAGATTGAATTGGAAGATGTTGAATCACTATTTTCGGGTTGGGTGGATAGAGTAATTTTTCAAGTGTGGGTTGTTGTTAATATTATGTTAACTCGCAATTGTACGGGGCAATTAATAGTATAGCAAGACAAGTACGAGGTCGTACCCACGAAGACTGAGAAGTTCAAATTAGTTATGTACTTTAGATTACCAAATTCAAGAAGTTAGGAAGTTAAATCTAAAACAGAATTTAAAGCAAGAGTGAGTTTGAAAACAAATGCAGCAAGATTAAAATGAACTTTGAAGTGAGAATGCTTGTGATTATAGAAAGAAATGAACAAACTGAAATTGCAACGGAAAGCAAGTAAACAAAAGTAACAAAGGGTGGTTTTGAAAGTTAAAACACAGGTTTGGAGACTAGGGCATTCGATTCACCATAACAATTCAATTCTGGGTTATAAAGATTCAAGTAACAAGTCTAATTCAGATTCAAAGATTGATTCTAGCTAAAGTATGATTAGGCCATGGTGTTTGGTCCTAACCTTGTGTTCCTAATTCCCTAATTTGATCATTTGTTGTCTAACCTAAAATTAAGCATTAGGAACCCATTAAGCATAGAAGAACATTTTAAACAACCAAGTATGTATCTAATCCCTGTTGTCGAATGTCCATACATACTCTTCCTATTCATAGTTCAATTCGAATTAAAGCATGGTGTATACTCTTAATTCAAACCAAGATAGTTAACAAACAAGTTCTAATGGTGATCAATCATTCAAACAAGCATGTTAACTTATAAGCATAATGAATAAGAACATGAATCATGAATCAAACTTGAAACTCCAAACTTATAAACCCAGAATATTCATGTTAGGTTACATCGAAGCCCTAGTTATGGATTTAGCTACTCATAATGGAAAAGAGACTTGAACAGAAATGAGAAAACATAATGAATGCAATAAGAGTAGAAAAACCCTTTTTCTGAAGTTCTTGTGGTGTCCAAGGCTTCTCCAAGTGCTTCTCCACTTCTAATGCTTCTCCAAGAGCTTCCCCACTTCTAGAAAGATGTATGAAGGATATGGAGGTGATTTGGGATGAGTTTGAGTGAGTGGTGATGGCTAAGGAAGATGAAATTCGTAGGGAAATGGAATAGAAGTTTGCTGGAGTTGTTTTGGTGATTGTTGGAGTGTTTGGGATTGTGAGAGTGTTTGAGGATGGTTGGAGTGAATTGTGGGGGTTGTGAATCTCAGGATTTGTTGTGTCTTGAATGTGGAATGGATGTGGTATTTATAGGGAGAGGGGAGTGATAAATCTGAATTCAATATGGCTAATGCATACAACACTTGCATTATAAAAGATGAATTGGTTGATGCACTTCACTAATGCATACAACACTTGCATTATAAAATCTGAATTGGTTGATGCACTTCAGCAATAAATCCCACCAGCAGCCCTAGCTCATCTTCATGTCACCATGACCAAGCCTCCAACCAGCTACAATAGCTCATGCCTAGCTCACCATGACCAAGCTTCCAACCAGCTCATCCTGAGGTCAGCATGACCAGCAACTTCAAGGGCTTACAACTTGGGCTAGGCTGAATCAAATGAAGACTTTAAGATGTCCATTGTGAAGATCAGAATGTGTATGATCCAACCACACAAGTATTGGCCCAATCCAAGCTCGGAGGAGGAAGTTAAGGCCGAAACAAATTGCTAACTCAGTTTGCTCGCTGACAAAATCCATCCTGAGCATGGTTCTGTGTTTGCTAGGTGACGGACTCCAGATTTATCCAATGGGGCTGAATTTTGGATATGTTATAGTACACACCCATTGGAACAACTTTCATGAAGACTGTTGCCTCATCCGAGCTATGTAGGTTGCTGAAACGAAGCTTGCAATATGACCTACGGAACTGGACTGGCAGGGGGCTGTAGCCAAAATGAGTTTGTCTTTAAGCTCTTCTTCTCTTCATCCAAATTAGGCCTTAACATGCATGAATTGCATGAATTATGCTCTCTTGCTCTTTTGGCCTACAAAACACACAAAGGGAGGCAAATAACTCAAAATTATAAGAAACTAAGCAAAAGAAGTAAGTAAATTGGGCATGTATATGTATGAAATTATGAGCTTAACACACCCCCAAACTTAGATTTTGCTAGTCCTCGAGCAAAACAAAAGAGAAACAAAGATAAAAACAAAACAAGAAGTTAACTAGACCACTTTCGTAGGTAACTCGATTGCATTGAGCGTATGCAACAAGCCTTTAAACCTCTAGGCATCCCTAGTAGGAGGAGTTGTGTCTCCTGAGGGTTTAACAGATATCAATACCCACAAACGTTTTTCTAACTCTACAAAACAAAATGGTTAGAAAAACAACTTTGAAATCAACTAATGAAAATGAAAGAAAGTTTTAGTCATACCTTCAACACCATAGAGTTGCCAAGATAGGTCATCAATCAGTGTGTACAAGTGGAAGCTATAGCTCAAAGGCACACAGTTTCAAAGCAAGCACACTCAAACCTTGAATAGAGAACATGCTTCGACTCTAATTCTCACAGATAACACTCAATCACTCAGAACCTATGTTTTAATTCTCTCAAGAAAGCATAAGTGAGTGTATGAAATAGAAGCACAAATTTGGTTAGATCTCATGAAAGGAATTAAATACTAAGAATAGAGATACACACATACTTACCAGCACCCATGAATACATCCTCAAAGATCAGCTAGGTCTTTCACAATGTTGTAATGAAAGGCTAAGGTTTAGGGGAAATGGAAGAATTGGAAGGAAAAACAAATAACTTAAGAACATACCAAGGTTGCATGCTTCATTAATCTGCAAGGCATCATTGATTTAGATTGGCATGGCAGCAAACTTCATGGTATCACCTGGCATGGACTTTATTTTTCACACTTAGATCAAATCGAAACACTTTCATCTTCGTTGATTTGATCTGCATCTTCATTAACTTCATTGCCCAGATTCACACCAAATTTCATTTAGGTACACGGCAGCAACTTCCTTGCATCAAACTTTATCTTGGCACACCTTGGTATATTTCTAAGTTATAGGGTATGGCTACAAGAGGTTAAGTATCTCAGATTGAGATACAAAGGTAGGGAAAATGATGAGGGTGATAAAAGAAAAGGCTTTGAGTGTTTGGCTTCAAGAGGGCTAATGGAACACACATATGGGTAGGGTGAAAAGAAAGCATAAAGAATGGTTATACACACATAGCCTAGCATCACTTCAATGAGTTCATTCATGAATGAGAGCAAGCATATGATATCTGCAAAAGAGAATCATCCTTAGTATTCGATCAAAATGAAATGATGAGATCAATTAGAGTGAATTGAAGAAAATAAGTATGGATGAGAAATAGAACACTTTAAACCCTCTCAAGAAAGCAATTAGGCTCGATATAGCTCACTAGGGTAGTCTCCACTATTTTCCTTCAAGAATTTGAGCATGGTACTTTAGCCACCAGAATTCTAAGAGCCAAAGCTTTGTGAAGTGCAAAATTCTGATATGAAAACCTCAATGGCAGCTCCATAGCATCGATTGTATGACATTTAGAAAAAAAAATTAGTGACAAATGAACGAAAATTGAAACACAAATGAATGAAATTTGAAAACCTTCCCCCAGACCTTAATTAAACATTGTCCTCAATGTGAAAGCATACAAAAGATGATTGAGAACAAACAAATGATAAAGGGAAAAGTTTAGAAGAAGGTTTAGGAAAAATAAAAAAAAAAAAAAAAAGAAAGAATATATAAGCAACTCATGGATGACCAGTTAAGGGCCTCAGAAAAACACAGCCAGGGGATTCGGGAAGGTTGGAGGGGTCACAATGGTCCCGCTTAAAACCCAAACTTCTTAGACACCGAAGGTGTCGCCTAAAGAACTCCTAGACACTGTATTGACGGAGGTGCTCACTGGGGTTACCAAAAGTTAGCTTATATGAAATTTTTTTTTTAAAAATTTTTTTTTTTTAATTTTTATATTTATTTATTTATAAAAAGGAACAGAAACTTAAAAATAAAAACAAAACAAGTAAAGAGAAAGGATTGAAATGCTTCCCCTTGATGCGATTAGGTCGATTGCTACCAAGCACCTTCTTCTTGAACACATGGGTTGCCTCCCAAGAAGCGCCTTAGTTACCTCCTTGGCAAGACATTGTGCAATCAGCTAAGTTGATGGTACGAAGGGAAGTTGATCTACCACATGGCCAGTTTGGATGCCAGCTGAAACTCCCTCATAGAATGGCTTTAAACGTTGTCCATTTACTTTGAAAGTCGAGCCATCTTTAGGGTTTTGAATCTCCACAGCTCCATAGGGAGAAACATTGACCACGGTGAATGGGCCTTGCCATCTAGACTTCAATTTTCCTGGAAAGAGACGCAAACGTGAGTTAAACAAAAGAACTGACATACCTTTGGAGAACTCTTTCCGTTGAATGTTTCTGTCATGGTAACTCTTGGTTCGTTCTTTGTAAAGCTTTGCATTCTCATAAGACTCATGTCTAATTTCTTCCAATTCATTGAGCTGAAACTTTCTTGCATGGCCTGCCTTGTCTAGATCAAAATTTAACTTCTTGATGGCCCAAAAAGCATTGTGTTCAAGCTCCATTGGCAGGTGACAAGCTTTCCCAAACACAAGACGATAAGGGCTCATTCCAATGGGAGTCTTATATGCAGTCCTATAAGCCCATAATGAATCATTGAGCTTAGCTGCCCAATCTTTCCTTGTATTGTTCACCACCTTCTCCAGGATGTGCTTAATTTCTCTATTGCTTATTTCCACTTGACCAGAAGTTTGCGGATGATATGGTGTAGAGACTCGATGGGTGATGTTGTACTTCTTCATGAGTGCTTCGAATGGCTTGTTACAGAAGTGGCTGCCTCCATCACTAATGACAGCCCTTGGAGTACCAAACCTTGTGAAAATATTATCCTTCAAGAACTTCAGCACCACCTTATAATCATTGGTTTTGGTGGCTATGGCTTCCACCCATTTAGACACATAATCAACAGCAACAAGTATGTAAGTATAACCAAAGGAAGATGGGAATGGTCCCATGAAATCAATACCCCACACATCGAAGAGCTCCACAACAAGTATGTTATTCAATGGCATTTCATTCCTGCGACTTATGTTCCCCATCCTTTGGCACCTATCACACTTAACACAAAAATTAAATGCATCTTTAAATAGAGTGGGCCAAAAGAAACCAGATTGCAGAATTTTAAGTGCTGTTTTCTTAGCTCCAAAGTGACCTCCACAGGCCAATTCGTGGCTATGCCTAAGTATGCTTTCTTGCTCTTCTCTGGAACACATCTTCTGATGAGTTGATCCGGGCAATGCTTGAATAAGAAAGGTTCATCCCATACATAATGTTTCACCATGGAAAAGAACTTCTTCTTATCCTGAGAAGTTAGATCATTTCTAAGAACACCACAAGCAAGATAATTAACAAAATCAGCATACCATGGCTCTTTGACTTGGGCAGCATATAGTTGTTCATCAGGGAAAGTCTCATTCAAGGGTAGCATAGCTGCTCCTTTTTCTTCAACCACAATTCTGCTCAAATGATCAGCTACCACATTCTCACATCCCTTCTTATCTCGAATCTCCAAATCGAATTCTTGCAGCAAGAGAATCCATCTAATCAAGCGTGGTTTGGCATCCTTCTTAGTGAGCAAGTATCTAAGAGCTGCATGGTCAGAATAAACAATTACTTTAGAACCAACAAGGTAAGAACGAAATTTTTCTAAAGCAAAAACCACAGCAAGCAACTCCTTCTCTGTTGTGGAGTAGTTGATTTGAGCATCATTCAAGGTCCGGCTAGCATAATAAATCACATGGGGCAGCTTGTTCTTCTTTTGACCTAAAACTGCACCAATAGCAAAGTCAGAGGCATCACACATTATTTCAAATGGTAAAGACCAATCCGGAGCTATGATAATAGGGGCTGAAGTTAGCTCCCTCTTCAAGGTAGTAAAAGCTTCCATGCAAGCTTCATTAAACTTAAAAACAGCATCCTTAGCAAGGAGATTACACAATGGCCTTGTAATGCTTGAGAAATTTTTGATGAACCTTCTATAGAATCCAGCATGACCTAGAAAGCTTCTAATTCCTTTAACAGAGGTAGGGGGTGGAAGATTTGAGATGAGGTCGATCTTGGCTTTATCCACTTCGATTCCCTTGCTTGAAATCACATGGCCTAGTACAATGCCTTGTCTCACCATGAAGTGACACTTCTCCCAATTCAAAATCAGATTTGTTTCCTGGCATCTTTTAAGCACTAAAGACAAGTGGTGAAGACAATTATCAAAAGAGGAACCAAAAACTGAAAAATCATCCATAAATACCTCAATGAATCGTTCCACCATATCTGAAAAGATTGACATCATGCATCTTTGGAAAGTTGCTGGGGCATTGCACAAACCGAATGGCATCCTTCTATAAGCAAACGTACCAAATGGGCATGTGAATGTGGTTTTCTCTTGGTCTTCCGGAGCAATGGGAATTTGATTATAACCTGAAAAACCATCAAGAAAACAATAGTAAGCATGGCCAGATAAACGTTCAAGCATTTGATCAATAAAAGGCAAGGGGAAATGATCTTTTCTAGTGGATGTGTTCAACTTCCTGTAATCAATGCAAACTCTCCAACCAGTGACAGTTCGTGTAGGAACTAGCTCATTCTTCTCATTCTTCACAACGGTGATTCCGGACTTCTTTGGAACAACTTGCACAGGGCTCACCCACTTAGAATCTGAAATTGGGTAGATGATTCCTACATCGAGTAGCTTTAAAACTTCAGCTCTAACCACCTCTTTCATGTTGGGATTTAGCCTCCTTTGGGCATCACGGGAGGGTTTGCTGTCTTCTTCCATTAAAATCCGGTGCATGCACATGCTTGGACTAATTCCTTTGATGTCTGCTATGGTCCACCCAATGGCTGTTTTATGCTCTTTTAGAACTTTAATTAAGCTCTCTTCTTCATGTGAGGAGAGACCTGCAGCAATTATAACAGGGAGAGTTTCGTTAGCACCCAAATATGTATATTTAAGATTATTGGGAAGAGGTTTAAGTTCTAGCTTTGGTGGGATGACAATGGATGGCTCCAATTTCGTGGATGATGGTCCAAGAGGCTCAATTGGTGGCCTAAAGGATGGTGGGTATGGCGGAAACACTTCTAAGGCAGCCACCACTTCTTGGAACTCCAGTTCACAAAGATCTTCCTCTTCTTGTGTTAAGACAGCTTCTAGAGCATCATTAGACTTTCTCTGCAAAATTATGGAAGAAACCTCATGATCCACAACATCAATTGAAAAGCAAGAATCAAGAGAGATAGAAGGTTGAGATAGAGCATTAAGCATTTTAAATTCAACAGTTTCACCCAAAACAGTCATGGAGAGGGTGCTATCTTTCACTTTGATGATTGTGTCTGAGTGGCCATGAATGGCCTGCCTAGGAGAATGGGATCAACACGATCTCCATTTGGATTGTCTTCCATGTCCATCACTACAAAATCAGCAGGGAGAATTAGTGTATTAACTTGAACTAGAATATCTTCTACAATACCTTTTGGATATTTTATAGAATGATCAGCTAGTTCAAGTCGCATTGAAGTCTTCTTCATCCCTTCTAAGCCAAGCTCTTGATAAACTGAATATGGCAAAACATTGATGCTTGCTCCCAAGTCCAACATGGCTCTTCCAACCTTCTTGCCTCCAATGTTAATGGGAATGTCAAAGCTGCCAGGATCATCTAGTTTTGGTGGAAGCTTCCTTTGCAACACAGCACTTACATTCTGGTCGAGCTTTACTCCTTCATTTGGAGCGAAATTGAGCTTGTGAGTTTTCAAGTCCTTGATGAATTTTCCATATGCAGGAATCTGTTCTATAAGATCAAGCAAAGGCAAATTGATATTAACTTTACTCAAAATATCATAAATCTCTTTAAAAGCCTTATCTTGCTTTGCTTTCTTAAGACGGCCTGGAAATGGAATCTGTGGAACATATGGAGCGGGTGGCACGTATCTATCTTCTTGAAGATGTGGTGGCACAAATTTGTCATCTCTTTTATGCAATTGGAATTGATCGGATTTCTGAGAATCTGATTTGGCCTTATGAGCAGATTGAGAAGTTTTGAGTTGTTCTCCTTCCGTGGCCATGGTCTCCTCCTCTTCATCTTCTACAATCACAACATCATTTGAAAGATTAGAATCATCTTTATTATCAATGATCTTACCTGATCTGAGCACATGAATGGCCTTGGCTTCTGGGTTCTTTGGATTGATCTCAGTTTGGCTTGGCCATTTCCCAGGCACTCTTTGAGTTATTTCAGCAGCTATTTGGCCTAATTGGACTTCCAATTTGGAGATGGCAGCTTGTGTAGTTTGCTGAAAATTGGATTGGTTGATTGCCATCTGCTTCACTATATCTTCCAATGATGATGATGATTGTTGTGGCCTTTGGAATGAAGGGGGATTTGCTTGATTCTGGGTATTTCTCCATGAAAAGTTTGGATGATTCCTCCAACCTGGATTATAACTTTGAGAGTATGGATCATTTCTTGGACCTTGGTTGTAGGAATTTACCAACTTAGCTTGCTCTTGCACAAATTCTGGATTTCCAGCCCCAAGTGGACAAGCTGTGGTAGCATGGTCATGAGATTCACAAATGCTACACACTTCCTTCGGAGGGCTTCTTGAGTTTAATGCAAGAAGAGCATCTAGCTTTTGTTCCAGTTTTGAAATCTGCACACTAGAAGCATCATTAGAACCACTAATAACACGTTTACCTCTTGTATCCGTATGTTGGGTCTCCATTGCTATCTCCTCAAAGAGTTCGTACGTTTCTTCTGGAGTTTTGGTTTTAAAAGAACCACCTGCAAAATTGGTGACTATATTATGACTAGAAGGGGTTAGTCCTTTATAAAACATACGCATTTGAAGCTTCAATGGAATCCCATGATGAGGACATTGGTTGAGCAGCCCATTGAATCTCTCCCATGCTTCACAAAACGATTCATCATCTTGCTGTGCAAATAACAAGATCTTGTCCCTAAGCATGTCGGTCTTTTGCGTGGAGAAGTATTTTTCCAGGAACTTCTTTTGAATGGCAGACCATGTAGTGAGTGAACCAGGCTTCAAAGAATTCAACCAATACTTCGCCTTATCCTTTAAAGTGTATGGAAACACTCTCATTCGAAGTTGATCTTCTGTCACACACCTGTCAAGGGAAAAGAACTCACAACATTAAAAATATCCTTTATATGAGTTAATGGATCTTCATTAGGTAAACCATAAAAGGAAGGCAACATATTAAGATGAGAAGATTTAAGCTCATAGTTTCGAGCTACAGTGGGCAGCGAAATGCTTGAAGGAGATGCTGGAATTGTTGGGATATCAAGTTCTCCCATGAACTCAATGGCAGCCATCATTTCTTCTTCTTCTTGGTCTGAACTTGCTTCCGAATTTGAAGGTGAAGAACCAGGAAGTTCAGTGTGGAGAACAAGACTTGTAAATGTAGCAAGAGCTTGCTCTTTTGCAGTTGACAACTCCCTTTCTAGACGATTCTGAATTTCAGAGGTCACTCGTCCTGGGTTGCAATGATGGTCCTCGTTCAAAGATCTAGAACGTTGGAACGAAGACCTCACTTGTTCAAGTAATGGCTTTTTAGACATAAACTACCTAAAACAGAAAATTAGATTAATTAGAAACACTAAAAAGAATAGGGTAACCTTGGGCACATAACCAGGGAAGAACTTTCGTTCGTTCCTCCCGGCAACGGCGCCAAAATTTGTTGTTAATATTATGTTAACTCGCAATTGTACGGGGCAATTAATAGTATAGCAAGACAAGTACGAGGTCGTACCCACGAAGACTGAGAAGTTCAAATTAGTTATGTACTTTAGATTACCAAATTCAAGAAGTTAGGAAGTTAAATCTAAAACAGAATTTAAAGCAAGAGTGAGTTTGAAAACAAATGCAGCAAGATTAAAATGAACTTTGAAGTGAGAATGCTTGTGATTATAGAAAGAAATGAACAAACTGAAATTGCAACGGAAAGCAAGTAAACAAAAGTAACAAAGGGTGGTTTTGAAAGTTAAAACACAGGTTTGGAGACTAGGGCATTCGATTCACCATAACAATTCAATTTTGGGTTATAAAGATTCAAGTAACAAGTCTAATTCAGATTCAAAGATTGATTCTAGCTAAAGTATGATTAGGCCATGGTGTTTGGTCCTAACCTTGTGTTCCTAATTCCCTAATTTGATCATTTGTTGTCTAACCTAAAATTAAGCATTAGGAACCCATTAAGCATAGAAGAACATTTTAAACAACCAAGTATGTATCTAATCCCTGTTGTCGAATGTCCATACATACTCTTCCTATTCATAGTTCAATTCGAATTAAAGCATGGTGTATACTCTTAATTCAAACCAAGATAGTTAACAAACAAGTTCTAATGGTGATCAATCATTCAAACAAGCATGTTAACTTATAAGCATAATGAATAAGAACATGAATCATGAATCAAACTTGAAACTCCAAACTTATAAACCCAGAATATTCATGTTAGGTTACATCGAAGCCCTAGTTATGGATTTAGCTACTCATAATGGAAAAGAGACTTGAACAGAAATGAGAAAACATAATGAATGCAATAAGAGTAGAAAAACCCTTTTTCTGAAGTTCTTGTGGTGTCCAAGGCTTCTCCAAGTGCTTCTCCACTTCTAATGCTTCTCCAAGAGCTTCCCCACTTCTAGAAAGATGTATGAAGGATATGGAGGTGATTTGGGATGAGTTTGAGTGAGTGGTGATGGCTAAGGAAGATGAAATTCGTAGGGAAATGGAATAGAAGTTTGCTGGAGTTGTTTTGGTGATTGTTGGAGTGTTTGGGATTGTGAGAGTGTTTGAGGATGGTTGGAGTGAATTGTGGGGGTTGTGAATCTCAGGATTTGTTGTGTCTTGAATGTGGAATGGATGTGGTATTTATAGGGAGAGGGGAGTGATAAATCTGAATTCAATATGGCTAATGCATACAACACTTGCATTATAAAAGATGAATTGGTTGATGCACTTCACTAATGCATACAACACTTGCATTATAAAATCTGAATTGGTTGATGCACTTCAGCAATAAATCCCACCAGCAGCCCTAGCTCATCTTCATGTCACCATGACCAAGCCTCCAACCAGCTACAATAGCTCATGCCTAGCTCACCATGACCAAGCTTCCAACCAGCTCATCCTGAGGTCAGCATGACCAGCAACTTCAAGGGCTTACAACTTGGGCTAGGCTGAATCAAATGAAGACTTTAAGATGTCCATTGTGAAGTTCAGAATGTGTATGATCTAACCACACAAGTATTGGCCCAATCCAAGCTCGGAGGAGGAAGTTAAGGCCGAAACAAATTGCTAACTCAGTTTGCTCGCTGACAAAATCCATCCTGAGCATGGTTCTGTGTTTGCTAGGTGACGGACTCCAGATTTATCCAATGGGGCTGAATTTTGGATATGTTATAGTACACACCCATTGGAACAACTTTCATGAAGACTGTTGCCTCATCCGAGCTATGTAGGTTGCTGAAACGAAGCTTGCAATATGACCTACGGAACTGGACTGGCAGGGGGCTGTAGCCAAAATGAGTTTGTCTTTAAGCTCTTCTTCTCTTCATCCAAATTAGGCCTTAACATGCATGAATTGCATGAATTATGCTCTCTTGCTCTTTTGGCCTACAAAACACACAAAGGGAGGCAAATAACTCAAAATTATAAGAAACTAAGCAAAAGAAGTAAGTAAATTGGGCATGTATATGTATGAAATTATGAGCTTAACATGGGTGTTGTTGATTTGGGTTTCATTTTGAGTTTTTGATGAGTTCTAATGGTAGGTATGAGGTTTAGAAGAGTTTCAGAAGTCTTAGGAACCACTTGGGGTGTTAGAATGGTTGAAAACAACTTTGAACAAAATCTGGAAATTTGCAGTCCACGAGCCTCACTTTGGCTCTATTTTTCTCCCAATCCTTTGGGTTTTTGAGGAATCCACTTGTTGATTTTTAAACTAGACTTGTCCAGGAACAAAACACATTTGGTTTCATCGAATTTGGTTGAGTTTTGATAGGTTGAACACATGTGCAAAGTTTGGAAAACAACTCTGTTTTTCTGCAGAAAACCAGCCACTAGTCCAACTTTGGAGTTGGTTTTCTCCTTCGTTTTAGATCCGTTTTCAGTGTCGTTGATACTAAGCTTCAAAACCACTATAAGTTTACCCATTTTCGTTGATGTTTGGTTGGTCAAAATGGCTCACAAAAATTCGGGATTTAATCTGGAAAACAGGGGAAGTTGCAGGAGAGGCGGATCGACGTTGGGACAAGAGGGGGCTGAAGCCCCCTGGAATGCTGAAAAATTGGGAATGGACTCCATGAAAGCCCCCTTGGACTGCTGCTGGAAGCCCCTGCACACCAACTGCTCAACGAAATTCCCAGCCGAACTCTTCCTCCTCCGCCGCGCATTGCGCACGCTGCGTGCTAATTTTTTTTCAAAACCTGCCTTGCCAAACGACGTCGTTTGGTCCAAGGCTCAGTCAAATTTTTTTTAATTGACCTGGCCTCAAAACGACGTCGTTTTGGGCCAGGTTTAAAAAAAAAAAAAAAAACAGCATCACTTACACACGATTCTACACAGGCGCTCCAAACTCTTCATTCCTAATTTCACATCTTCATTCCCATATGTATGTGTTATTATTCTGGTCTAATTTGTGAAACAGCCTGCAAATAAAATCAGGAAACGACTAAACTAAAGATAGAAACCTGGAACTTACCCTTGTATATAAGTCTGAAGTTGATTTGGAAATTTGACTTTTAGTGACGAAAAATCTGAAGAAC
The DNA here is from genome assembly GCA_018703695.1 of Prunus fruticosa. Taxonomy (NCBI): domain Eukaryota; kingdom Viridiplantae; phylum Streptophyta; class Magnoliopsida; order Rosales; family Rosaceae; genus Prunus; species Prunus fruticosa. Next base: position 36,491,061 of record CM031924.1, read on the forward strand.
ACCGTCGCAGAAAAGTTTTAGCCACGAAAAATCTGATGAACATCTGTCGCTAAAAACTTTTGGTGACGAAAAAGCTTCAAATTTCTGGGCAAAACAGCAGCTGGGTTTTTATAGTTCAATTTGTTTATGTTATTCCCTTCCATTTTCAGTGCTCACCTTTATGTTATTCCCTTTCATTCATGCTTCCTCTTTTTCTAGCCTCCGCCATTCATGCTTCCTCTCGTTTAGAAAAATTTTGGAACTTTTACACTAAGCCCCCTTGGCCACATAATCCTGGATCCGCCACCGAGTTGCAGGATTTCTTTTTGAAGACGATAAAGAGTAACCGGAGCAAGCCCACTCGCGGCTTCGGCAAGTGGCGCGCGCGTGGCGGCTATTCCTGGCAGCCGCCGACACCATAATTTTAGTCCATTCGACTCGATTGTGTTCGATCCGAGTCCGATGATATATGTTTTGAGTCAATCCGAGATGGTTCAAAGTATGGGTTGTTGTGGGGCCCACGGGACCTAAATAGTAACATTTGGTTAACGGGTGTCGTTGGCCTTTTTTCAGTGTTGACAGGGCATAGGACAAAGTTTTAGATTATTTTTTATGAGATTTGGCCGCTTTGGACCCGGGTTGGTCCTAGGGGCATTTTCGTCATTTTAAAGCAAAATCTTTTAAATGCGTAAGGTTGAGGTTGGTCTTAGGTGAATAGTGTGAAGATTGCTCAATAATAATTTAGATTTGAATTTGTTCAGGAATTGGATAGAAAGTGTAGATTCGACAACTCTAGAGAACTTCCGAAGGGTAAATTTGGTACTTTAGCTAGCTTGGACTTGAGGTAGGGTTTCCTGATTCCCCAATGATTAGACTATATCACTTTTAATATTGGTGATTATATATAGTACTATAAATATGAATATTATTGTTGCGTTGCTCGATAAATATTATTTGATGTTATGTGAACATTATTATTGATGTTTTTCCGTGAATATTATTTGATGTTATGTAAATATTATTATTGATGTTTTTCCATGGATATTATTTGATGTTTTGTGAATATTACTATTCATGTGATTAAGCCTGATATATTATTGTTATTATCTGTGGCATTATTCAGCAGAAATAAATGATGTTTGTGCTGCACTACATATGCATCAGAAATACAGTGGTGTTTGGAGTGTGTGTGTGTCGTTTGAGATATATCAAAGGGGTGGGAGAAGGCTTTAGATATATCTGAATAAAATGTGGAATATATTCAGGTGACGGGAGCAGAGCTTGAATATATTGAGGTGATGGGAGAAGGGCCTCTAATGATAAGTGAAAGTTGAGAAATTCGTAAACAAAAGAAAAATGGGTTAAGGGACGGATGAGCGCTAGTTCATATTTTAGGGTATTCGGAGCCACAGTGGTAAAACGCATGGTATGGGACATGTAGGCTTGTTGCCCTAGGATATGAATTAGTGGGATTAGAAGGGAGTGAGTTCATGACATCACCGCATATGCAAATTTATTTTATCTGGTATAATTGCATAATTTATATATTTTGTGTTGGTTGATGCATGACACTTTGATTAACTGTGATAACTAATCTTGAGGGGTTTGACGGTACTCTACTGGGCATTGGAATGCTCATACCCTAATAGATTGTGCAGGATTAAAGAAGAAGTTTGAGGAAGCGGGTTTCAACTAAGCGCGAGCTTTTGTTGTTGATTTGTGTAGTTAAATTTCGTAAGTAGTCAACCGTTTGTTAAAGATCTTAGTGTGTAGTTAACTACAAGCTACTGCGACTCTGATTTTGTGTTGTTAAGTAAATTTGTATTATTTTGTGGCTCTTTTTCTCATCATATCATGGTTGTAGGATTTTATTCTTATGACTATGGTATGACTCACACCCTGATTTGGGAATATTCCTTGTTTTTCAAATCGGGTCGTGACACTAGCATAGGTTGAAAATTAGTTTGTGAAGAATTGTTACTGGACGTTTTGGCTCAACTCTTTCAACCACATACTTCCGAGGCATGACTTGACCATATGAGAAACTTGACAACAGGTAAATCATGACATAATCATACATTCATTATAGGATTCCTAGTTGGAATTATTTTCACACAAGTATTTTTATGTCAATCCTATTTAGGATTAGATTTTATCTCTTGATATTATTTCCTTCTTGATTGGTCTAATTAATTTGTTTAGGTAGATATTGTTTTAAAAGATTGGCTGTAGTGGAAAGTCATTAGGTTTCCTCTCATCTTGCATTAGTTGGCGTCATCACATAGCAAGTAAATGTAATTAGAATTTATATTGATAATTGGATAATGTTTGGCTTCTGTTTTGGCGTCTCAATGAAGAGACCTTTTTGCATCATGTTTTGAAGTATTAGTTGAATGGGTCTTATAGTTGCATTGGTAGTGTAGTGACGTGGGGTTTCTCTCTAGGTAGAGAAACTGGCTTTGAATAAAAAGGATTGTTATTCCTTTTCATATTTAGCTTTTCAACGCATTAAGTTTTGAGCATAGAGAATTCTAAGAAAAGTTGCTTTACATATATTTGAGATAAATCATCAAGTGTTCCATGTTTATTTGGTGATTTATCAAACACTTTCATTTTTTATAGGCTTATTTACTGTAGCGCCCCCTGAAACTTCGGTCAAATCTCACTTTACCCCCCTAAAGTTAAAATGACCCACTTAACCCCCTTGACCGTGATTTCGTGTTCCACTTTACCCCCTGCCGTTCTCTCCATTAATAACTCTTCAGTTTTGACGACGTGGCAGGGCTATTTTAGTCTTTTTCACTACAAGTGATGAGTGTCATGTGAATGGCCCACTTTGTTGTTTAAATTGAATTAAATAAATAACAAAATAATGTTTATATATAATGGAAAAATTAATAAATAAGTTTATCCAAAAAATAATAATAAATAAAAATCTTTCTTTTCTATGATTTAAAAATTAAATTAAATTAAATTAAATTATATAAAAATAAAAAATAAAACCCTACCCAGATCCAACTCTCCCCAAAGAATGGCATCATCCTTTCTCCTCTCTCTCCAACCAACCCAAAGACACCACCAGCCATAACCACCCATTCCCCCCACCAGCCTCTCTCTCTCTCTCTCTCTCTCTCTCTCTCTCTCTCTCTCTCTCTCTCTCTCTCTCTCTCTCTCTCGGCCCATTTTCGTCTTAATTTCTTCAGATCTAGGTCTCTGAAACGTCAACGTTTCAGCTCGCCTCAAATCCAAGCGATCTGAGTTCTGACGTTGTAGTTCTTGTTGCTATAAATCTCCCAAGCCAGCAATGGAGAACCTGATCTCCACGGTGAACAAAATCCATAGAGCTTGTACAGCTCTAGGTGACCACGGCGAAGCTAGCGCATTCCTGACGCATTACCATGTTCGCTTCCGATCCCTTACTTATCTCTCTCATCGATCGAGTATATGAATTTTGATTTGTGTTTCTTTTCATCTGCTCTCTGTAACTTAGCCCTAAATTTTCACAAAAATTTAATGTTGACGGCTCGTACAAATGTGCTTCTGGTCCATTGGTGCTGGAGGAGTGATAAGAGATGAACGTGGCAACTTGACTGGGGGTTTGCAATCAACCTTGGGAAAGGTCAAATCCTAGAAGCTGAGATTTGGGGACTGTTTTTTGGCCTAAAACTTGCTGTGCAAAAGGGAATCAACAACTTGATTGTTGAAATGGATTCTGATACAGCAGTTCTAATTTTTCAGAATTTCAATATACTTGGTTTACATCCTCTGGCTACTTTGATGTTGTGTAATTGTTTTTGGGGCTCTTTCCCCCATCTCACCCTAAAAAAATAAAAAAATATGGAATTGCTTTTATGCATTTCGGTTGAACTGCTAGGAATTGTCTATGCTAAGTGGAATATGTTTGCTAATTGGGAAGAAGAAAGAAACAAGACACGTTGAATATAATAGCAAATTTTAGACAAGGTGGGTATGGGTGGTATGGGTGGTGGTGGGTTTGGGTGGTTGTGGATGACTGGTGCAGAGGTTGGTTGGAGAGAGAGGAGAAAAGATGAAGCATGATAGGGATTGATCTTTGGGGAGAGTTGGATCTGGGAGAGTTTTATTTATTTAATTTAATTTAATTTTTAAACCATAGTGAAAAGATTTTTATTTATTAATTTTTTTATTATATATATTTTAATTAAACAAATAATTATATTATTTTATTATTTATTTAATTCAATTTAAACAAAAAAGTGGGCCATTCACACGACACGTCATCACTTGTGGTGAAAAAAACTAAAATAGCCCTGCCACATCATCAAAACTGAACAGAGTTATTAATGGAGATAACGGCATGGGTAAAGTGGAACACGAAATCACGGTCAAGGGGGTTAAGTGGGCCATTTTAACTTTGGGGGGGTAAAGTGAGATTTGACTGAAGTTTTAGGGGGGGCTACAGGTAAATAAGCCTTTTTTATCCTGCATTCATATGCATATCGGTGACTCATACGGTTGAGGGCACCAAGACCGTGGTGGCGGTTTTCCTCCGACGAGCTTGAAGCAATCGTGACCAGGATTGCGTTCAACATAAGGAGTGTCGAAGATCATCCGTGACAGAAGTTGAGTTACGAAGAAGTCGGTAAACATTATATAGAATGTGTCTAGAATAAGTGTGTGAGTACTTCTTGTAATCATCGTTCTATAGTGGATTTGTGTTGGACTGAGGAGTCCCGTGGATTTTCCCCAGAGGTGGGGTTTTACCACGTAAAATAATTATCTCCGTGTTCTTTTATTTTATTCCCAACACGTTTCAGGATTGATAAGCCATATCAATCCTACTACCGAAGTTTATTTTTGTTTACTTGATTATAATCTTGAATTGGCCTATTCACCCCCCTCTAGGCACATATAGACATCCTACAGGTATTTTCAATTGGCATCAGAGCCGGTTGCTAGACACACTTAGCTAGATCCGGAATATTGTAGGATGGATCGTGCTACGTTGAGACAATTCAAGAGTTTCCTTAAGAATTCAAATTTTAAGGATCAAGACTCACGAAACAACTCAGGTATGAATATTGAGAAAATTAGAAATATTTATTATACTAATGTTGGTTCTAAATCTTGCAGGTCAAACGACAAGAAACTTTGCGTGATGTAGGAACTTTCCTTTTTTGTTTTCTCTTTTCCACAATTTTTAGGTAAAAGCAGAAGATAATAAGCCAAAGGAGAGAGAAATTTTTAAAAGAAGCCAAAATGGACAAAATTGCCCTTATTTATTTTTGGATTTCCTAAGGAATCCTTTACATTTGCATGTCTTTAGTTTAAAAGTTGAGAGGTTTTTCTGTCTTTTTGGAAAAAAATTTGGCTTTTTCCAAAAGTGAAAGTTTTTTTTGTGGCTAAAACCTAAATTTACTATAAAAATAAAAATGTATCCTAGTTTTTTTATTTAAAAAATGAGATTTGAGCAATAACCATCTTCTTTTGACCCCACAGGCAACAATTGTACTAGTTCAGACTTGACAATATGCACACAAAAGTTACAAAACAATCCAGCAAAATCATCAAAGCTTGAAAAAAGGTAGAGAAGAAATTAATAGCCCAAGCACTTTCGGTGAAGAAACTGTCATGCATCATGCAATCATGCACGCATTCAAACAAAAGAAAATGGTATATATAAATTACACTAGCAGAGACGTGGCCCACAAGCCATTGACAGTGATCAACTTAAGAATTCACACACTAAGAGCATGTCCACCCATGAAGGCTAAGGCAAGGCTAAGGCAAGGCAAGGACTGCCACTATTCACATGAATAGTGTCAGCCTTGCCTTAGTTGGTTCCACCCTTGGAAGGCTAGGGCAAGGGCAAGAAAAAAAAAAATTATGCAACAAAATATAAACAATTTAGAAAGTGAATAAAATTGTTATGTATTTATAGGGAAAATATCTATAATTTTTTGGTTTTTTTTTTTTTTTTAAATGAAAATTTTTTGGATTTTTTTGAATTTTTTTTACTCGCTCGACGTCGAGCGTAACATTAGCGCTCACGTCAGCACCTTCGGGCTGCAGCCTAGGCAAGATCTGCCCGTGGGCTTGCCCAGTTTGATGGGACCCACCATTTGCCCGGGCCATTTCTCTCTCGCTGGAGCTCTCTTGGGCTGCCTTGGGGGGCCTTTTGCCCAGTCTTGGCTCGAAGGCTGGACATGCTCTAAAGAAAGGAAACGGTCCAGGAGTCACAGGACAATGGCCCTCCCCTTAGAGCAAGTCCAGCAAAGGGTTTTGGACTCACGCTAGGGGCGGTTTGGGAGAAAAACGGGCTCAGGCAGGTAAGGGTTGGCCCGAGGGCAAGTTCAGCCCCAGATCCAAAATAAGGGGTGTTGACGTTAGTGATGACGTCAGCAACAAAAAAAAATTGAAAAAAAAGATAAAAAAATTCAGATTTTTTAAAAGTAAATACTTAGTTATATTTTTCACTTCCCACATCAAAAATCTTTAAAAAAAATTTTGTCCAAATTAATTGTTTAGGTAAACAAATATGTGAAAAAAACAAAAAAATGAATAGTGCTTAGCCTAAACTAGGGCAACTGCTGGAAACCAATATTGCTTTTTGCAAGGGCAGCCACTATTCATGTGAATAGTGCTGCCCTAGCCTCCCCTCCCCCCTGCCATGGCTAAGGGTAACTGGTGGAATTGCTCTTATACACTCTTTACGTACAAACTTTTGCTTTTCAGTTGGAATTGTTCTTCAATAATTTTTTTTTTAATTAGTTGAGTAACTATTGTATTTTCTTTTCGTTTTATTATTTTTGGTACTAAATAATCAACCAAGGGCTTAACTGCATTAGGGCATCATCAGCCAATAATCAACAAAACCAACGATCATTTTGGCAAGACATATTCATAAAATGCAATACACAGAACCAATTGAAATTGGGAAATAGAGGGGCCATAAATTTACAGTGAGGTGGACCTGCCCCATGGAAGAACTTCTCTCTCTCAACCAGTGGCAAATCCAGGAATTTTTCAGGAGAGGTGCAAAATGTCACTCATAATTAAAACAAATAAAAGTTTTACGTCTACAACTAATTGATTATAGTCTATATGGATATCAATTAATATGAACAAAATCCTTGTCATTGACACAGTGAGTTTACCAAAATTCATATCAAATATGAACAAATCCATGTCAATCACATAATTAATCTAACAAAAGTTAATACCAATTAATCTAACCAAAATTTACCAATTAATCTAACCAAAAGCACATGTAAATTGGAGGTCATGAAATAAAGGTACACGTGATTAGAAGTTTGGGGTAATTTTCGGTGAATTTTTTGGCACACATATGCGTATTTAATGAATTTTTAAGCTAGGCCAATTAGAAATAGACATGTGTTGGCTTGCTATTGGGCCATTTAAAAAAGAATCAAAATCAGAAGCGCTGATGCAGAGTCTTCTTCTTCCTTAAACTGTGCCTCTGCAACTTAACTTCAAATATTCAAGAAAAACTTCGAAAATTCATAACTTTGGTTGTGTAGCTCCGATTGATGAACCGTTTTCTCCTACATGCTCGTGAGATCGAGCCCAACAATATAAGGTAAATATTCAGGGTCTAACACAGCAGCAAACAATACAACGTCTTTGAGGCATTTAGTCGAACAATTGGTGGGCACTAGCGAAGGGGCAAATTCCAGCATCCCCAAGGAAGTTTCTGGCGAGGGGAGGTGCAGCTGCACCTCCTTGCGCCTCTGTGGATCCGCCAGTGCTCTCAACCAAGTCCGTCATCTCTAACATTGGGCTTATCACAGCAGCAGCGGTCCTAGACGAACCACTAAAATGTGGCATTCTACCCTTTGTATGTTTATGTAATTTTTGTTTTTTAATAGTAGAAAAAAAATCATATGAACTCAAAGTCACAATTGTAACATAAAAATAAACAAACAAAATGTAATTCACATAACAACTTTATAAAATGCATCAAAACATCACTGAAATATCACTTGTCTTGCATTTTTCGATGCTAAAGTATCAATTAACTTTACCTAATCCACTTTTTCAACCATATCTTTTTCAATAGAAAATATAAGCAATAGTCTTGTGGATTTTACCTTCTTGTTCTTTCTCCGTAGATATTTAATAAACTGTTTTTTTTTTTTTTTAATCCAGTAGAGCATGATTTCCTATATGCTGCTAGGTTTTTTTTGTTTTTTTTGCTAAGGTATATGCTGCTAGGTTAACTTATTAAAGTGATTTTTTTAAAATAATCATTGGTCCTTTATTGAGTTTCCTTTTTAGTGAGTTAAACAGACAGAGAGTGTGCGTGAGAGAGAGCGCGCTAAAAAATAGAGACAGTACCCTCCAGATCAAGAAAGAAGCTACCGAGATATTTATCGCCTTATCAGCAAATATTAAGAAAGAAATTTAGAAAACGTTGCATCTGGGAATCGAATCAAGGATGATATGATATGAGATCTAGAAAAGAGTGGTAGAGGTAGAGCTTATAGGTATATCATATTTTGGCAATTGTAAAGGAAAAAAGGAAAAAAGGTAGAAGTAGAGAGGAAAAGGAAAAAAGGAAATTACGAAAAGGAAAAAGGGAAAAGGTAGAAGTAGAGAGGAATTGTCCAAGCATTCAAACTTTCAAGCCTCAACACTAAACAGCTTGGCGATGGAGACGTCCTAAGCCACAACAGCACAAGTCTTGCAAAGACATTTTAATCAACTTGGGCATCCTCAGCCACAAGTCTTGCAAAGCTCAAATAAAATGAAATTTTGAATTTAGAAATCTTGGGCATACAAAGCCCTCTGCTTTATCATCTCCGCATCTTTGCCATACAACAGACATATCCCACACTTTTTCACCTCCAACTTCGAATAGCCATCATGCAGTACGGTGAAGTCAACATTGACCTCAGTAACAAGTTTGTAAAACGCAGTGGGGCTTTCAGCTCCCTTTACAACTTCTTCAAAGACATTATCATACCACCACACAAACACCTCATGTGAATCTCTGCCTCCTCCATTCTTGAGCGGATTACACAAAGGATGGTTGACTTCATGGCTTTCACAATTACTAGTTTTGAAGTTGTACTTGCATCCAATCGTTATATGATATCTAGTAACAGCAACAAGAGATAGAGCGAAACCCAAGAAATCTGTGCTAAACCAATCAGGACGAAGCTCAATCTTTATTGAACATCCCTCACTTTTAA